>CAJHQP010000381.1:0-201643 GCA_905132765.1 Moricandia arvensis
TTTCACTACAACAACAAACATGTCTAAACAAACAGAACTCATCTTCATCCCAGTTCCTTCCACAGGTCACCTCCTCTCCACCATCGAGTTCGCCAAGCATCTCATCAACTTTGACCACCGCATCACCACCATCACCATCCTCCAACTACACTCCCCAACAAGCCCCAACGCATCGGTTTTCGCCACATCTCTCGTGGCTTCACAGCCAAAGATCCGTCTCCACGACCTCCCGGTTCTCGACGATCTTCCACCGTTGGATCTCTTCTCCAGAGCTCCAGAAACGTACATAGTCCAGCTCGTCAAGAGAAACACACCTTTCATCAAAGAAGCAGTCTCAAACATCGTGGCATCTCGTTCCTCCGGTTCGGTTCGTGTCGCCGGTTTGGTTCTTGATTTCTTTTGCAACTCGTTGATTAAAGATGTCGGCGACGAGCTTAACCTCCCTTCTTACATCTTCATGACGTGTAACGTTAGATACTTGAGTATGATGAAGTATCTCTCCGGTCGGGAACCGTCTAAGCTTGACTGGAGCTTAAGAGATGAGGAGTTGGACATTCCTGGATTCGCTAACCCTGTCCCGACGAAGTTTTTGCCGGCCGGTTTGTTTAACGAAGAATGTTATGAGGCTTACGTTGTTGAGCTGGCACCGAGGTTTGGAGGTGCGAAGGGTATTTTGGTAAATACGGTGTTGGAGATTGAGCCGTACATGTTTGGTTATTTCAATAAGCTGGAGGGTTACCCTCCGGTTTACCCGGTCGGACCGATTCTCTGCTTGGAGGATAGAGCGAAGAGTAACGAGGAGGAGGTGGGGGATAGAGAGAGGATCTTGAAGTGGCTCGAGGAGCAGCCTGAGTGTTCCGTTGTGCTTCTTTGCTTTGGGAGTAGAGGATGTGTTGATGAGAGGCAGGTTAAGGAGATAGCTCAAGCCCTTGAAGTGGTCGGGTGTAGATTTATATGGGCGATTCGGACAAGTGTCGCAGAGAATAATAAACCGAACGATGTGTTGCCTGAAGGTTTCTTGGTCCGCACGGCTGGTAAGGGAATGGTTTGTGGTTGGGCCCCCCAAGTGGAAGTGTTGAAACACAAGGCGATAGGAGGGTTTGTGTCTCATTGTGGTTGGAACTCAACGCTTGAGAGTTTGTGGTTCGGTGTTCCTGTCGCCGCGTGGCCGATGTACGCTGAGCAGCAGCTGAATGCGTTGACGTTGGTGAAGGAGTTGGGGTTGGCTGTAGATTTGAGGATGGATTATGTGTCTAGTCGTGGAGAGTTAGTGAGTTGTGATGAGATTGTGAGAGCCGTGAGGGCTTTGATGGACGGTGAGGAAGGGAAGAGGGTGAGGGTGAAGGTGAAGGAGATGGGTGATGTGGTTAGGAAGGCTGTGATGGATGGAGGATCGTCTTCTTTGATGATGGCTAGGTTCATTGATGAGCTGGTGGAGGATGGTTCAGGCTAATGCAAGTGCGATTCAACATGTTGTGTTTATTTATGTCTTGACCTGTTTTCACCAGTTAATAAACTTGTTTGTAAAACTATAATTGTGGCTTTAACGGTGTGGAAGTGTTCTAATATCATGTATTAGTGTTGTGGTTTTAACGGTGTGGAAGTGTTTAGTATCATGTATTAGTGTTTGAAACTATATAATCTGTTTATTAGTTATGTTTAAACCGATCTATTAGGGTGGCGGTCTTAATTTGATTTAACCAACCTTTTTTTTAACATTTTTTCAATAAAAAACATTTTTTATATCTTTTATTTAAAAAATAATTTTTAAATCTTTTTTAATTAAAAGTTTAAATTTTTTTTAGCAAAACTAAAAAACATGCATTAAACATCTCTTTAGTGTTTCAACACATTAGCAGAAAGCTCAAATACAATAAGACTCTTTCAAGTCGAATGTATGGGATTACTAATCCATTACCAATGTCAGAGCTGGATTTGGACACAACCGGGTACAACATTGGCCACGACTCTCAAAAATTTTCAAAAATTTTTTACTTAAGAATAAGTACTTAAATTACAAAAAAATATTTTTATAAAAAAATTTTAAAAAATATTTCGAACCTCCGAAATCTCAAATCCGGCTGTACACCTTATGGTTGATACATTAAGATAAGCTCTCCGAACTGAAAATCGATAGAATCTCTACGTTCTACCTTGTATAAGAAAATGTGTTCAAAGTTGGACCTATTAGCTGCAGCCTACAGATTGAGAAGACACTCAAGTTTTTCTTCTTTGTTTATTGTTGTCTTCAGCCTCTGAAGAAGAGTTATAATCCCGCTTGGAAACATGACTATGACATTTTGGCTCTGGCAAAGACCACTCCAGCAAATAAACCTGCAAAACCAAAATAAAATACACCAATTCATATACACATTCATTCTACCTTAATCTATACTATATAAAAGTTGAGGCTATAAGACATAGAGGGTGTCCACATAGGATGTTAAACAACCAATCATATTATTACAAATTAGTTTTTTTTTTCAAATATGTTAATATTTCCATAAATTAAAATAAAAAAAAATTAGTCATATATATATATATATATAACTTAAACTAACAAACTAAATATTAAAATTTCATAACTTCCTTAAAAAAATTGTAAAATTATAATAAAATAGAAAAACAAAAATCATAACAGTAATATTAACAAAAAAACTATTTCTTCTTAGGTAGACATATCATTATATTAGTTTTTATTTTTACAAAATATCAATATTTCCATAAATTATACTAAAAACGAAATTAGTGCTCCATTTATAATTTAAACTAGCAAAATAAATATGCATATATTACAACTTGCTTATAAATATGGAAAATCAAAAATAAAATCATAATATTAACAAAACATTATTGTCTTCTTAAATATAAAAAATGTATAGAGTTTCTAAAAAAAATAAAATATTAATTTAATGTTAAAATAGTAAAAGTTACAAAAATAATCTAAACAATTCACAATGTATAAAAAATGAATTTTATTATATCTTTTATATTAGGAAACTTGATGTTAAAGTAGTTAAAATAGCAAAAACTAAAACATCTAAAAAGGGAAATTCCCTTAATGTATGAAATAAGAAACTTTCTAATATATGAAATATTAGGGTGAGTATAAATAGTTTTCAAATATCCAAGAATTTTTAAGAATTACTTTGACAAAGTAAAAAATATTAAAAAATGAAAAGAAATATTAACACAGCGTTGGTTCTCTTTAGTTTTCGATGTAGTTTAGAAAAAAGTCTAACAAGAATGAAATTCAGGCTAGAGTGGTTCACTTTTGGAAAGCACATAACAACAAAAAGAGTAGCTTTCTTATAGGTTTTGAGTCATTTATTATTGATCAAAAGGTACAAAAACTTTATTCACATTATAAATATAAAATTAATAAATACTATATAATGTTTGACACAAAATTTTACATGGAACAACAATGAGGCAGATCTAGAAGCCGGTTTGATCTATAAGATTAAGAATTTCTTGGTCAACAACAACAAAACAAGTTACAAGAGAATTTCTCACAAGTTTATAAAAATTGAGTTTATAAACCAGTGAATACATCCACATGAAACTTTAAACTATCAATTATAATATGCCAAATTATTATTTTAATTATTTTTAATAAAATGTCAAATTTTTGAGAAAATTACTTATTTGAAAGTAAAATAGGAATCAATATCATATATGGTAAAGTTAACAAAAGTAAAAACATTATTCATATATTAACTTAGCATTTATAAAATTCGAAATTTAACATAAATAATTATTAAATGTACTAATTAATTTCAAATAAAAAATTTCAAAAAATTATAACTGTATAAATTTAAATAATATGCCTTCAAGATTACTTAAAACATTAAGAAAAATATGTCAAATTACCATTTATTTATTAACTTAAGAAATTTTCATGATTTCCAAAAACATGCTTCTTTCAAAATACAATGAAAATAAATATAAGTTTATTACAAAATTAAATAAAATATAGGATGCAATTTGATATATAAACTAGATCTTTGGAAGATTAGCATAAAACTAATTAATAAAAAAATCAAAAGAATTTTAAATATCAAAGACAATGTGAATCTAGAAAAAATAGGAAAAATATAAAATCATATTTTGAGTATAATCTTCTAAAATCTATATAAATCACTTTTATTTTATTATTGTAAGTTTATTATTAAATAAAACTAAATTATTAATAGAGATTCACGTGTATAAAAATTGAGACTATAAACCATTGAGAGTTTCATATAGGATTTAATGCCAATAATCATATTATGACAAATTAGCTTTTAATATATTATTTCTGAAATATCAACATTTCCCAGAAATATTTTACTTAAAAATAAAATAAAATTAAATAATATGTATGGTATACCAATTATAAATTATTTTAATATATAACAGATTCAGAAAACTAACATAAATAACTAAAATTAATAATTAATTTTAAAATATAAATTTTTAACAATAATAACTATTGAAATTTAAAACACATAATTTTCAAAGTTAATGTTTTATGATATTGGAAATACTCATAATAACATATGCTTTATAAAATGATAATATGAAGCATTGAGAGTGTCCACATATTATTCTCAAACACCAATAAAATATGTTAGATTTCCATTTTATTTTAGTTTTAACTTTTGACAAGTTTCATAAACACTTTCTATCATAAAAACGAAATCAATATTATATTTACTAAAAAAAGCAAAACATTAAAGGAATCAGTTTGATATAAAAATTAAATATTTAAAAGATTAAAATAAAATTAACCAACAAAAAAATAATCTTAAGAATACAAGAATTATAGATAATAAATATAAAATGAATTTTAGAGAATTTAACATTTTAAATTATTATTTATTAAATATAAATATTTCCTTAAAATTCTTCACTTGAAAATGAAATAGAAATAAATATTAAATATGGTAAACTAACGAAAGTAAATCATTACAAATAAATTAGCTTATAATATAACATATTTTGAAAAACTAACATAAAATAACTAAAAATAAGAATCAATTTAAAATGTAAGATTTTCAAACTATTATAACTATATAAATATAAAACTCGTGATTTTCAAATTTTACGCTACTATCGAAAATATTCACAAATAACATATATCATATAAAATGATGATATGAAGCATTGATAGCATCCACATAGTATTTTCAAACACCAAAAAATACAATAAATCATTATTTTATTTCTAACTTTTGACTTTTGAAGATTTTCAAAAACATTATCTTTCAAAATAAAAAGAAAATCAATATATTTATTTAGTAAAAAAATCAAAATCATCAAAGAAATCAGTTTGATATATAACCAAATTTTTAAAAGATAAACTATTTTTTTTTTTTGTAAATACAAAGTAAAGTTAGATATTATGCATATGAAGTAATCTTTTATATTATTTAGATAGAAAATAAATAAACAATAATAACAAAAATATTTATTACAGTGGAATAGTTTAATAGACATAGAACAATCCATTTTTTAAAAACAAATTATGATTAATGAATAAATATGTTTATAAATGAACTTACACATTCACATCTACAAACAAAAAGATATCTAAATATTAGTTATTTAAAGAATATAATTGTATAAAAACGTAAGTATGAAAAATAATAAATTATGCTTTGAATACATTTTTATATAAAATGTATATAAATCATTTATCTTTGTGTTTAAAAATTTAAGTAAAATAATACTAATTATTAATATAAACTCGCGCGTAGCGCGAGTTGAAAATCTAGTCTATACTATATAAAAGTTGAGGATATAAGCCATTGAGAGCGTCCACATAGGATTTTAAAACTCCAATTATAATATGACACATCAGTATTTTAGTTAATTATTATCAAAAATGTCAAAATTTCCAAAAAATTGTTTATTTCAAAATTAAATAGAAATAAATATCATATATGGTAAATGAACAATTTAAAAATATGTAAAATAAATTAAATTAATATATATATATAATAATTCAAATTTAATATAAAGTTAATAAATGGCAACATTTACAAAATTTATTTATTTTCAGAATAAAATAGGAATCAATATCATATATGGTAAATTAGCAAAAGTAAAAAAATTATAAATTAATTAGATTAATACCTGTAATAATATTTCAAATTTAAAATTAAATTAACAAAACATTAATTAATCTAAAAACATAAATAAGTTACACAATTTTAATTATAGAAATTTAAAACACTTGATTTTCAAATCTATACTATATAAAAGTTGAAACTATAAGTCATTATATAAAAACGTATATATAGGATTTAAAACCACTAAATTATATTGTCCAAATCGTATTTTAATTATATATTTTCAGTGTCAATATTTTCAAAAAAATAATAATCAAAAACCAAAAATTGATATTGTAAACTAACAATATGTCAAATAACTTGATTAATGGTAACTATTATAGAATAAAGTGGAAACATATATTCGTAACTATAAGTCATTATATAAAAACGTATATATAGGATTTAAAACCACTAAATTATATTGTCCAAATCGTATTTTAATTATATATTTTTCAGTGTCAATATTTTCAAAAAAATAATAATCAAAAACCAAAAATTGATATTGTAAACTAACAATATGTCAAATAACTTGATTAATGGTAACTATTATAGAGTGGAAACATATATTCGTAACGTAAACTAGAAATATGTCAAATAATTTAATGGTAATTGTTATCTATAAAAATAAAAATCAAAATAAAAACTAATGTTAACAAAAAAACAACAAAACAATTATGTCTTAAAACAATATATCTTAAGATATGTCAAGTTACTTAACAAAAATTATGATATGATATAATATAAGAATGGAAAATGTAAAGCAAAAGATAAAATAGGAAAATATGTCATATAAGTATAATGAATTAGAGGTATTTAATTTATATACTAATATAAAATAGAAAACTAATGTCAAAATAGTTAAAATGACAAAGAAAACAAAATTGATATAAATAATAGGATTTTTTTAAAGTAATTTTTTACTTATTCACTAAAATAAAAATTGCAAATACCAACATAATAAAAATTTCCATATTTTTCAAAAATAGATATCAAGTATCTAGGATACTATATAAAAGTTGAGGTTATAAGTCATTGAGAGCGTCCACGTAGGATGTGAAACGACCAATCAAAATATGACAATTTATTTTTTTAATTTACTATTTCTAAAAATATTAATATTACCAAAATCATTTGTTTTAAAATAAAATATAAATCAAAATTAAATATGGTAAGATTAAAAAAATAAAATTTTTATATAATCTAACTTAATATATTATATATTTCGAAAATAATCATAAAATAATTAACAATTATAATTATATTGAAAATTCAATAATTTACAACAATTTTAGCTATATAAATTTTCAAACATATGGTTTTAAAAGTTTAGGCTATAGGTTATTGAAAATATTCACAAATTATATTTACTGTATATAATTTGATGCTATAAATCATTAAGAGTATTCTATATAAAAGTTGGGGCTATAAACCATTGAAAGTAATACATAAGATTTAAAACAACTAATTATATTATGAAAAATTACTTTTTTAATTTGCTATTTCTAAAAATGTAAACATTACCAAAATTATTTGGAATCTCCAACAATATTTATATAGAATAGCAAAAATGGAATGAACAACCACATGAAAGAGTGATAAGAAGAAAAAAATTTCTTATTATAATAAAAAATTAATAAAAAAAGTTAGCCATTAAAATCATTTTATTTAAAACTACCCAAATCATAATATTTACCAAACCAGTATAAAACTGAGAGCATAAGTTGTTAAGGAGAACAACAAGGACCCACCAGCAACTTCACGAAGAGGAATAAATGGTTCGACATTATGAAATGTTGAGTTGATCTATAATTCAAATGGCTAATTAAGATACATTTAGTTATGGAAGACATTTTTTGTTAAGCAGTCTATTTGCTTATAGATTTTAAATGCACCCTATCAGTAAAAAAAATTAAAAAATTATTTATTTATTTATCAACAATTTATAACTGTTGGAAGCAATATTTATTCTATTTTGACACATTCTTTTGTTAAAATTTAAGTAAGTAGGATATTATGAGACAAACCTAAAAGTCCGTGCAATGTACAAAATAAAAAAAAACAATAGTGATCATTAACAACAAAATAAGCTACATGATAACTTCTTATAAGTTTCTAATTTATTTTACCAATAAAAGTGATAAGATATGCTCTTATAGATGGGATTGAAGATTAGAAACTAGAGAATAAAAGTGTCATTACTATCTTGACATATATGATTATTATTTCCCTCAAAAGTTAAAGAAAAAAGTTCTATAAATAATAAAAAAAATAAAACGTAAGATTTTCATTTCAATAAAAGAATTAATGTATTTATTTAGTCACTGAGCATTCAATTTTTAATAAAACT
The DNA here is from genome assembly GCA_905132765.1 of Moricandia arvensis. NCBI lineage: Eukaryota > Viridiplantae > Streptophyta > Magnoliopsida > Brassicales > Brassicaceae > Moricandia > Moricandia arvensis. The sequence goes on from CAJHQP010000381.1 coordinate 8,446, forward strand.
ACTATATTATGTTTTCACAAAAATACTTTTTAAAAAATTGTAATCCTAATATTCATAGAATCTAATCAAATAGGCTATTATGAATCAAATCTAAACTTGGGTAATCTGTAATATTTTCTGAAAAACAAAAAAATAAATGAAAGTATGGTGACTCTTCGTAAGTCTCTAATCTAATTCACCGAAAAAGTTATATAATTCATGCTTATGAAAATTTAATGAAGATATCAACATAACATAAAACTAAAGATTATCTCGCATGAGTTCTATTGAAAAATATAGTTTAATAACAATTTAAATAACATATATGTAAAAGAAATCTCTAAAGAGATTTATAAATAAATTTTTAATATATGTAATAATATTCATAAAAAATAATGACATTAAGTATAGTATAAGCGACAACAAACAAATAATATGAAGAATATTCAATAGAGATTCATCGGTTGAAGGATACACTATCTAAGGATAGTTGATAACAAACTAAAAGTAATAAAATTTTATCAAATTTTTACAATCTTAAAAATTATCTATGAGCATACAAAATATCATAACTCCGACATTATTAATTTATTTAGATCGAGTAGAATATGAATCTAATATTTTATATTTATATATTGTTAGCCAAGTTGATAAATGTTATATAACAAATATGATTAATATTAGTTAATTTTGAAATTATTAGTTAAATTTGAATAAAAAAAACTGAATATTATATTACTAGATATGTAAAAAAAATTAAACAAAAGTATTCAAGTATATATAAGCACATATTAAATATATAATAATAGTAAACATTAAAAATCTTTTTAAAGCACAAGGTAAAGATTAACATTGTGCAGATAATTAATTCTTTATGTAATTCAAATAATAGAATAGATAAAATGTGTATTATAAATTTTTATTATAGCGTAGTAGCAGTTAATATAATAAGCATCAAATGATCAAAAACAAATTAGTAAACAATAGAAACATGATTATAAATGTGAATTTTACATTTACATACAAACAAAAAGATACTTAAAATATTTATTTAAAATGGTATTATTTTATAAATATCTTAAATATGAAAAATAAAAAATCATATGTTGAATATATTTTGATAGGGAACATATATAAATCATTATAGATTATAATTTTAAAATTATTATAAACTAAACTATTAACACAAACTCGCGCGTATCGCGAGTGAAAAATCTAGTTCACCAAAGAAAAAGAGAGCATATAGTGCTCTGCTTCTGCAGAAAAGTTTTTACTTACCAAAAAATATGATGTCCACATTATATCGGAACCTTGTTTAACGAACCCACCAGACTGTCCACATTATACAAAGAACATCATACCGTTATAATAACCCAGTTACAAAATATTTAGAAATGTTGCTTTCTGTAATCTGAAAGAGAGATACCTGTATGTTGTGGGTCCGGTTTGATGCAAGAACCACATCGAAGTGAAGCTGATAGCCAAACCGAGGAGATACAACCAAGATTCACATGAAAAAAAAAACACCACATTATATTTGTCCCACACGACTCTCGAACAAAACAAATAATGTGATAAGTGATAACCTTATATAACACACCAACCACTAGTTCCTCCATTTTCACTACAACAAACATGGCGAAAAAAACAGAACTCATCTTCATCCCAGTTCCTTCCACAGGCCACCTCCTCGTCACCATCGAGTTCGCCAAGCGTCTCATCAACTTTGATCCTCGGATCAGCACCATCACCATCCTCCAACTACACTCGCCAGCAAGCCCAAACGCATCGGCTTTCGCCACATCTCTCGTGGCTTCACAGCCAAAGATCCGTCTCCACGACCTCCCTGTACTCAACGATCCTCCTCCGTTGGATCTCTTCTACAGAGCTCCAGAGGCGTACATAGTCCAGCTCATCAAGAGAACCACACTTTTAATCAAAGAAGCAGTCTCAAACATCGTCGACTCTCGTCGTAAGTCCGGTTCGGTTCGTGTAGCCGGTTTGGTTCTTGATTTCTTTTGCAACTCGTTGATTAAAGATGTCGGCGACGCGCTTAACCTCCCTTCTTACATCTTCTTGACGTGTAACGTTAGATACTTGAGTATGATGAAGTATCTCTCCGGTCGGAACCCGTCGAAGCTTGAGTGGAGCTTAGGAGATGAGGAGTTGGAGATTCCTGGATTCGTTAACCGTATCCCGACCAAGTTTATGCCGTCCGGTTTGTTTCACGGAGAATGTTACGAGACTTACTTTACTGAGCTGGCGCCGAGATTTGAAGATGCGAAGGGTATTTTGGTCAATTCGGTATTGGAGATTGAGCCGTACACGTTTGGTTATTTCAATAAGTTGGAGGGTTACCCTCCGGTTTACCCGGTCGGACCGATTCTCAGCTTGGAGGGTAGAGGGAGGAGTAACGAGGAGGAGGCGGGGGATAGAGAGATGATCTTGAGGTGGCTTGAGGAGCAGCCTGAGTGTTCTGTTGTGTTTCTTTGCTTTGGAAGCAGAGGAAGTGTTGATGAGAGGCAGGTTAAGGAGATAGCTCAAGCGCTTGAAGTGGTCGGGTGTAGATTTCTATGGGCGATTCGGACAAGTGTCGCAGAGAATAAACCGAACGATGTGTTGCCTGAAGGTTTCTTGGTCCGGACGGCGGGTAAGGGAATGGTTTGTGGTTGGGCTCCACAGGTGGAAGTGCTGGAACATAAGGCGATAGGAGGGTTTGTGTCTCATTGTGGTTGGAACTCAACGCTTGAGAGCTTGTGGTTCGGTGTTCCTGTCGCCACGTGGCCGATGTACGCTGAGCAGCAGCTGAATGCGTTCACGTTGGTGAAGGAGTTGGGGTTGGCTGTAGATTTGAGGATGGATTATGTGTCTAGTCGTGGAGAGTTAGTGAGTTGTGATGAGATTGTGAGAGCCGTGAGGGCTTTGATGGACGGTGAGGAAGGGAAGAGGGTGAGGGTGAAAGAGATGGGTGATGCGGCGAGGAAGGCTGTGATGGATGGAGGATCGTCTTCTTTGGCGACGGCTCGGTTCATTGATGAGTTGATGGAGGATGGTTCTTGCTAATGCAACATGCTTGGTTTATTTATGTCTTTGACCTGTTTTCACCAGTTAAGAAACTTGTTTGTAAAACGAATAAATTGTGGCTCAAACTTATGGCAGTGTTCTAATATCATTATTAGTGTTTATGAGTGTTTGAAACTATGTAATCTGTTTATCAGTGTTTCAACACATTAATAGTCACATCAAACCCAAAATCATTTGAGGTGAATATTAGCTGCCGTCTACAGATCGAGAAGCCTCTCAAGTGTTTCTTTTCACTGTTTGTTTTGTTTCTTTTTCTCTAGTCTTCAGCCTATGAAGAAGAGATAAACACTGGCTTGGAAACATGATTATGCCATTTTGGCTCTGGCAAAGACCACTCCAGCAAATAAACCTGCAAACCCAAAATAGACATACACTAATGGATTCACACGTTCATTCCTACCTTAACTCACCAAAGAAAAACAGAGCATATAGTGCTCTGCTTCTGCATAACAGTTTTTACTTACCAAAAAGTATGCTGAACAAATTTGGGAGACTGAGAGGGACATTGAAGAGTACAAGACCAGATAATGATATCGGAACCTTGTTTAATGAACCCACCAGACTGTCCACATAATAAAAAGAACATCATACCATAACAACAACCCACTTACAAATAAAAGATTATAAGGAAATGTTTCTTTCTGTAGTTGGAAAGAGAGATACCTGTACGTTGTGGGCCCTGTTTGATGCAAGAACCACATCGAAGTGAAGCTAATGGCCAAACCGAGGAAGCCACTTGCTGTTGCGGCTACCCAAAACATTGCATCTTTTGTCACATCCCTGCCAAAGTGTAAAACACAACGAATGTAAGGATACTAAACTTCTGGACATGTGTAGCTCTATTTTAATAGTTCTTACGTGCTGATTACGTATCTCCATTCACCTAGTAAGATGATCAAGATGATGCCAAAAGGTAGTGACAAGAGATTATTCAGCAGTACCATTGACACCTCATTAAGGGATCCTGATTTTGTTGACTGTTTTGCTTTGTCCATGACTCGGCGCAGAGTAAGCTGTAACAAAGAGTTGAAAGATCATCATTACGGAGACTGAGAACCTTGTTAATGGTTTCATAAGCGTGAACTTACTGAATAACTTGCGGTTAGAAGGCAGTTGACAGTTTGCCATGTGTACCCTACCGCATTGAATGTAAGATCCGTGATGCCTCCACTGATTGCAGAGATGATCTACATTGGAAACTCTTGGTTTGTATCACTTTGACATCAGACAGGTGTCGCTACAGATGTAACATTTAACTTACCATCATGAACATTGCAGCCCAAACCTTGTTGTTCTGCCTTTTGCGGAACATGTATAACTCCCCTATCGCTGTAATAATATTCGTTGCATTCTTCAGAATAGTCACCATAGCAACGTTTATGTATTTCAAACTGAAAAAAAGAAACGTAATGTTGCATAAGTCTCAAGCACTACAACAGATTCTTTTAAACTTAGTGTTGAAACCTTACCTGTACATTCCTGAGATGAGCATACCTACAAAGATAACATTGACAGGCATCCAAACTCTTATCAACTTCCAGTTAAATCTTTCTACTGAAACAACTCCAGAGAATTTTAGTAGAGCTACCACCAAACAGCTGATTAAGTTCTGATAATAAAAAAGCCACCAAATCATCATAAAGCCAAGGATATCAAGCTCATGGGTCAATCAATATCTCTTACTTGATACAACATCAAAGAGACTCCTGCATTGAAGTTATAACTGGAGAGAACAATCTTGTTCATGATAATCATACTGCAAGAAGAGATGCAGTAAGCTGCTCCAGAAACAAGAGGTCCTGAATGTTTGACTGAACCATGGTCACGTGACTCACGTCTGTTATCTCCACCAACGGGAAGATACCTCCGTCTCCATCTAAGAAACCTTCAGCAAGAAAAATCAAGAAAGTTTCTTTAACACCATTCTGTTAAGCTAGATGAGCTTCCAACCTAAAATCAATTGGTGATAAGTGGAGTGATCCATCTATCTTATATATTGCTAAGGATCCTTTCCAACAACCGATGTGGGACCTTTGTCCCTAATACGCCCCCTCGAGATGATGGCTCTTTGAGCGTCAATCTCGGAATGTTCGGGCTAGGATCGATGGACCACCTTTGGGCCAGATCGATGAGGATTGGGTTGGACTTTGTGGATCGAGGGCTCTGATACCATGTTAAGGTAGATGGGCTTCCAACCTAAAACCAATTGGTGATAAGTGGAGTGGCCCATCCATCTTATATACTACTATAGATCCTTTGCAACTACCGATGTGGGACTTTGTCCCTAATACGCTCCCTCGAGATGATGGCTCTTTGAGCGTCAATCTCGGAATGTTTGGGCAAGGATCGATTGACCTATTTTGGGTTGGATCGATAACGGATCGGGTTGGATTGTGTGAATCGTGGGCTCTGATACCATGTTAAGCTAGATGAGCTTCCAAACTAAAACCAATTGGTGATAAGTGGAGTGACTCATCTATCTTATATATTGCTAAGGATCCTTTCCAACAACCGATGTGGGACATTTATCCCTAATACATTCAGCTTTTAGCATATTATATTACTATTTACATTACCTTTCACTAAAGCGGCTATGAAGTTTATGGACAACGCTTTTACTACCATTATCACTGAATCGATTCAGCTCTGATTCGTTGTGTGCATCGCAAAGAATCGCTTCACGTTCCACATCAGTCATATCTTCAAAGTTCCTGCAACCAAAGTTCTCACATGCTCACATCCAGAATCTTTTTTTGTTGGCCCAGGATATCTGGCAGTCCTGATCCAACCGACTATTTCCCGGAGGTCTAACCACCGAGACCAGCCAAACCCGGTTTTGGCAAGAAGAGTTAAATATCGCTAGTAATCTGAAGATAACGGATTCAACCTCGCCAGTTTATAATCATTGCAGTACGCTATGTACCATCCAACCACTAACATGTGGTTAACAGAGTTACAAAGAAGAACCTCTAAGTGAGCTTACGCTACACGCAACGGAATTTGATGAGTTACCTGAAGAAGAATCGCAGATTCGTTCTCTTCCACTTTAATTCGCGCGGAATCGAAAATGCGAATGATATGATAAGGAAGATGATTACACTTTATCGTCGCGATAATCGCGGGAAACACGGAGCGTAGATTCGATTCGAAACTGTACGATACTAGGAATCAGATCTCCTGTGAAGAGGGAACGTGGCGACGAAGGAGGTGAAGTGATCTTTTTAGGAAACACGCAAAGCGTAAGAGGCGAGGAGGAACGTGGCAGCGACAATATCGGGGCAAAGAGAGAGAGTAAGCGTCCATGTTAGTTAGGTCTCAAGCTTCGATATTACTCTGTTTTTTAATTATTATATATTCTAAGATGAGCCATGAAGGGGATGATAAGTGTTAAAACTTAGGCTTGAGGTTACGCCGGAATCTATGGCGGGGAGATGGCCGGTTGTTGTGGGCGAGGGAGTGGTTTTAAACATGGGCTTGGGCTTTTTGATTTGAGCTTAATCATTTGGGCTTTATGATGCAATCACTTATTATTACACAAACAATGGTCAATATTCATTTGATCTGACACTTGCTTACCGACTTGTATTTCGTCGTCTCGGATTAATACTTTTATTTGATCTTGATTGATTATAAGATTTACGTATATACATGAATATTAGTGGACCAACAACATTAACAACTGGATGTATATTATAGTTGATAACTATAGACAATTAGTGGGAGTTTCAACTTTTAGTAGACCTCGCAACTCATATTTTATAATAAATTGATTAGCCATCTGTATAAAGAGATTAGTCATTATAGTTGTTTAACACAGGCGCCCGCATATGATATATTGTATGGTTCAGGTGTTGTTGTACCATTCATTGATGGTGCATATATACCTTTTAACATAGCACCCTACCTTATTATATGACTGTTTGGATTTAGTTTGACAAAATTATGTTACAGGCTGATATTTAAATATAGCTATTTCTGAATGTTTATGAATAGCAAATTCTAAACAGAGCAAGAGTGAGAGTAAGAGGCAGAGGACGATAATAACTGAGTTCACATATTTACTTAACTATTGCCATAATACACATCAACACAAAGTCACAGTGACTGACATTACATGCAATTCTCACAAATAAGCAAATAGATATAGACAATGAACCACAAGGACAACGGATTTGGGAGTGATGAAACTTATTAAGAATTAGAGTTTAGGATGATGAGTTGATGAACTCTATACAGTCTTCTATGGCCTCTGATCTATGACTGTCATTGCTTATTGTTATTGGCATGACCGAAGGCTGAGATCTCCCGGATGATGAAGAAGAAGAAACCTTCAAAACTGGAGATTTTCTCTTCTTCCTCATCGCCACCAGACGCAAACCTTTTGCAAATTTACAGCCAAGATGCTTGATCAGTCTTGCTGCTGTGGCTTCTGTTTTCTTTGGTAACCTCAATCCGCAGCTCGTTGTGCAACCAGGGATCTTACCGCCATTAGGTCCCCTGGTTACGGTTTGCTTAACCGAAGCATCTCTCTGAAGCGGTCTAGACTTTGTGTTGGTTCGTTTTGTTCCAGTAGCTGACATAAGAAGAGAGAGTGAGAGAGGCTTACAGGGAAACAATATGAGAATACTGAGAGATATAAGAGAATGAAGCTGAGAATAATTGTGCTAATAGTTCAGGCAAAGGCGGGAAAAGACATGATTAGATGTATTCATAACATCATTATGCTTAGGGCATGATTAAGCACTCGAGACATAGACACATAAATAATTTCTAAAAGTGTAACTTTCCGATCCTATAATACAAAGAACTGTAGTTAAAGTGCATATACAAAATTTATAAAGAGAGCTTTGCGCAAAAGCAAAAAGAGAAGACTAAGTTTACTTTAGTTTTTTCATTCTTTCTTAACGGTCCACAGAGGGAATAAACCTTTGTTTAAGTGACGAAAAAGGTTCTTTATTATGAAGCAACCATTTGGTATCATTCTTCTTTGATAATCACTCGTGTTCACCAAAAAAATCTGAAAATGTTAAGTTTTGACTCCAGGAGAGGCCAATACAAACGTACCTTTATAGATGGCAGGTTCCTCTCACGAGTCTGCGGCTACACAAAAGAGAGGGAGAAAAAAAAGTTAATGGTGGGCAATGGGCACAAGAATGAGAAAGCATATAAGATGCATTTAATTACATGTGAGAAAATTCCATAGGGATCAGAACAATAGTTTCTGCAGTATAAAGTCAGTGATTAGATGCTAATGGCCTGACATTGACTGACATATATGCCAGGCTTCAAAAATGCCAATAGGGAAAAGAATGCAATAGCAAAACTGCTCTGTAGCGTCGTCAAAACAAGAGCAGAAAAGATTTAGCACCAACCCTATGCATAACATTTTAACCCAAAAATCGATGAGAGAAGACATCTTTTCAGTACTGTGATGAGCATAATAATCCAACCATATCCTCAATGAATTATTTTTGGACACAAGGAGATCACTGGTTCCAATATTACAATTCACAAAGGAGATACTGCAGACAATCATTATGTACAGAAAGACTAAGTAAAACTTACAAATTGGTATCACCAAACAGGGATTGGATCCACATGATAATAGTGCACAAGTCCTTAACCAACCACAAAAGTATTCTCTAAAGCTGCATGTCTAAAATAGAGCATACTACCACACCTAACCTGAGCATGGTTCAAACAATAAATGAGCAGAGAAGAGATACACATTAGAACATCAAGCCTAAGAGCCCAATAGCCTGATTCAACAACTTGAAAGAAACATTGCAAGAAGCTGAAATAAGATAAGATACTACAGCTGTTTTAGAAACATTTACAAAGGCACATGAGGGGTTACACCTTCTGTACTATTCTTGAGACACATAAGAGAAAACGAATACATAAAGACTATAGACATATCATATATCCTCAAAGGTTAATACTTTCCATCACCTGTTACTCGGTTATCTATAAACACCAACATGGAAGGTAAATCCGATCATAGCAAAGCCTTAAAAACGTCACACAGTTATGAAATTTCCATGCTTTATCAGTTCCTCTTAACATTCACGGCGATACTCACGGCCATAGCTGTAGCTCGGCCTAGCTCCAAACTCGCTCTCAGACCTCTCCGCAACATCTCTCTCTTCCTCCAAGCTTAGCCCACCCATCGTCCTCTGTAACTGCCTGTGACCATAAGGAGAGTAATCCACTGGCGCCGATGGACCACCTGGCACACTGTAACTAGACAATCTCGAGCTCACAGGTGGAGCTTGTGGTGTGTACTCGTTCACCGGAAATGCATCAACAGGAGCTGATGGCCCACTAGGAAGTGGAGCCTCGTTCACCGGAAAGGCATCGACGGGAGCTGATGGACCACTAGGAGGCGGCGGTGGAGCGTAGTTTGGAAAGCGAGGAGCAGATGGGACACGTGGCAGGCTGTAATTGGAGGCGTGATCGTACATAGAACGTGGCGGAGGAGGAGGAGGAGGATAACAGAATCTGGAATAGTAGTGATCGGTGAAGGGATAAGGAGACGGTGAGAAGTCTCTGTAGTCGCGCTGAGGAGAGGGGGAGTAATAATGGTTTTCTCGAGGGGTAGAATAGTAATTTCGAGGTCGATCCTTGATCTCGAGCTTCAAGCGTATCTTCCCTTGGATACGACCCGAGGGACGAACCAACTCAAGCGAGTTAACCGATTCGGTCATCATAACCAATCGAACCAGAGGAAACCTAACCGATCCGATTAGGGATTTCGCCAGATCCGAAGAGTTGGAGTGGAAAATCTCGATGTTGAGGACCGATTCGTGGACGGATCTGGTGAGAGGAAGAGTGATCCGCTCGTTCCACACAGGTTTAACGGAATCATCGGAGCGAGTAGAGAGGCGGTGGTCCGAGTCAAGGTAGAGAACGACGTAGGGTTTGAGGTCTCCGTTACGCCAGTTGACGTCCTTCAGGTGCTTGGCTGAGAGGACGGTGACGAGAAGGTCAAGTGGCTCAGACGAGGAAGCCATTGATACGCTGCGTTTTGAGGTGAGACGGTGGGATTTCGCGGCGGTGTTAGCTTAACGAAAGCTGTAGCTTTATCCATTATCCACAAAGTTTTGAACTTAAGTGTTTCTTTAAACCTGCTGGCTGGAAGAGAGGCTTTTGACTGTACAGCTGCAGTCATTTTTTTTTTATTGGGAAGAGAAGAGAGGCGTTGGCGGGAAGCGAATGTCATAAAATTGCAAAATCCCGCCAAAAAAAAAAAAAACAAAAAACGTTATAAATCGAACACACTTGCTTCATCACTCTTCTTCCCCCAAAACCCTAGACACAAGCGATTCGGATTCCGACACGATAATGTTGGAGCTACGTCTCGTTCAAGGCTCTCTCTTGAAGAAGGTTCTAGAATCGATCAAGGATCTCGTCAACGACGCCAACTTCGACTGCTCCAGCACCGGCTTCTCCCTTCAAGCCATGGACTCCAGCCACGTGGCGCTCGTCTCTCTCTTGCTGAGATCCGAGGGGTTCGAGCATTACAGGTGCGATCGAAACCTCTCCATGGGGATGAACCTCGGCAACATGTCCAAGATGCTAAAATGCGCCGGGAACGACGACATCATCACCATCAAAGCCGATGACGGTGGCGACACCGTCACCTTCATGTTCGAGAGTCCCAGTAAGTTTCTCAAAAATCCAATTTTGCGTTTGTCTGGTTAGGTTTGTGTAAGAGAATTAGTTAGGGACTGATTTAAAGCGGTTATATTTAGGATTATTTTGATCATTGTCTTACACAAAATCTAGTTAGAGACTGATTTAAAGCGGTTATTTTTAGATCTATTTTGGTCATTGTCCGGTTAGGTTTGTGTAAGAGAATTTAGTTAGGGACTGATTTAAAGCGGTTATTTTTAGATCTATTTTGGTCATTGTCTGGTTAGGTTTGTGTAAGAGAATCTAGTTAGAGACTGATTTAAAGCGGTTATTTTTGGGTCTATTTTGATCATTATCCGGTTAGGTTTGTGTAAGAGAATCTAGTTAGGCTTTGATTTAAAGCGGTTATTTTTAGGTCTATTTTGGTCATTATCTTTTATTTTTATTGAATTCAAAAATTGTAATAGGTACTAGCTTCGTGGTTTTAAAGCCTTTTTTTAACTGTGTTTTGTTCTGTAATTATATCTTGATGCCTGTGTTGTGTGGTTATGATTATACAGCGCAAGACAAGATTGCAGATTTTGAGATGAAGTTGATGGATATAGACAGTGAGCATTTGGGTATACCTGATGCTGAGTATCATTCAATTGTGAGGATGCCGTCTAATGAGTTCTCTAGGATCTGCAAGGATCTCAGTAGCATCGGTGACACAGGTAACACTCTCATTGCTTCTGTTGTGTGTCTTTTGAGTCTATAGCAGTGTTCTAAAAATTGGTTTAAGGGAGCTTGCTCCGCAAATAGAGATCTAAACAAAACTATTTTTTTCGAAAAATCTGTCTAGACGCCTCAATAATCTCATATAGAACGTCTAATTGGTTACTTAGTGATTTCTTGAACATTGGTGTATAGAGAAAGACTGATGTAGTGGTTTTGATGGTATTGTTTTACAGTTGTGATCTCTGTGACTAAAGAAGGTGTTAAGTTTTCTACTGCTGGTGACATTGGGACAGCTAACATTGTGTTGAGACAGAACACAACTGTTGACAAGGTATGTTTATCTATCTATGTCTAGCAATCATCTATGGCTGATTGATTGTAGCAACTTGCTGAGATTTTTCTGTCTATTTGCAGCCGGAAGATGCAATTGTGATAGAGATGAACGAGCCAGTGTCACTATCATTTGCCCTGAGGTACATGAATTCCTTCACAAAGGCAACTCCATTGTCAGACACAGTTTCAATCAGCTTATCGTCTGAGCTGCCGGTTGTGGTGGAGTATAAGGTGGCTGAGATGGGTTACATTCGTTACTACTTGGCTCCTAAGATTGAAGAAGATGAAGACGACAAGGCCTAAGACTCCTTTGTATCCACAGTTTCTTCTATTCATACTAAATGTCCAAGATTCAGTGATGGTGATGATGATGTTTTTGTGTGATTCCCTTAAATTACCGTTTAGAGTCAGTTGTTTTGTTTGACTTATGTGTTTGGTAAAGTTAGTGCTGTTTGAAACTCCTAACGTCTCATCTACAAAAAGCAAAGGTTGATACAAACTTCAGAATGTAGCAAAGCCCCCCCCCCCCCCCCCCCTCATGAAGGCTAATAGGTGATGGATATGCACTCACGGGTCTATTCTAACAGTGGGAGGTACACACAAAAGTCGTGTAGAGTTTTCCGTTGACTTGTGTAGTCATGTTCACATCTTACAATTCTATTCTAGGAAAAGTCTTCAATGAAGCTATTTAAAGTTTAAACTCTAGCATCTACCTAAACCCCAATTCAAAAAACCGAAACCGGATCTGAACTTTTATACAAAGATATCCGAACAAGAATCTATAATTCGAACCGAACCGAAATCCAAAGTAAGATCAGAAGATATTCGAAATTATGTTAAGGTGATTTAGATGTTTTAGAGTATTTAAAATATTTTTGTAGTTTATTTTATTTATTATTTTAAATACTTTTTAGTTAATTAAGATACTTTAACTACTTTTTAATTATGTTTGTGAATAATTTATACATTTTTAACTTTTTTTAATTAAATTTTGCAGTTTAAAAAATATTTTTTTGGATAGTTTCAAACATTGGTTACAATCCGACCCGAACTGAATTCGAAAGGAACCGAACCGAATCCGACCCGATAATTAGTAAAATCCGGATGGGACTTATGAGCATAATACAAAAAATTCGAAAACCGAAATCAACTGAAGCAAAACTGACGTACCCGGAACGCCCAGGCCTACTAGTAGGAACCTAATCCTCAGTTTCTAACTAAAACACATAGAAAAACTTCAAAAAATGAGAGCAAACGAGAGAAGATGTTGGGGGGTGAAAGAGAAGATAGCTTTGGTTTTCATTACAACAACAATGATGCTTCAGTTCCAAATGAAAGGAACTGTAGGCTGTCTTGATACTGAAAGGATTGGTCTGTTGCAACTCAAGTCTTATCTGAAGGATCTACTTGATGAAGGAGAAGGGAATAGTATTCTCAAGTCATGGACTCGTGATGGTGATTGTTGCATTTGGGAGAGAGTAAAGTGTAGCAGTGACGCTAATGGTGGCCACGTGGTTGATCTCTCACTGAGTCGACTCATACCCGTCGCGTTTGAGTCAGAAACTCGGTTTTTAAACCTGTCTTTGTTCCATAGTTTCCCTCAACTACAAAGCCTTAACCTTTCTTGGAACTGGTTCACCGGTTTGTCTGATCACGTCCATGGTAACGTCAATTATAAACCAAAATATCTTAATTTCCCACTTGCTATTCTTTATTCTAACGTCAGAAAACCATTAATTAAAAACGGTTAAGTTTTAAACCGGTCTTAACCAAATACATATTCAGTGTCTAATGTCAGAAACCAATAATTAGAAAAACGGTTAAGAATTAAACCGGTCTTACCGTCCTTATAACCGAAATTTCATATATTCCACTTGCAATCCTTTATTCTAATGTTAGAAAGCTATTAATTAGAAAAACGGTTAAGGCTTAAACCGGTATTAACCAAATATATATACAGTGGCACGAAATAATCAAGCTCGCTAATTGTTTTAAAGCATGGAAACGAAGTAGTGGTTTATGCTCGAAAGAGCGTGCACATAACGTGTTCGACGTTTTGCTTGAAAGAGATTTTTTAGTTCTCTGCATTTATGTTTCCAGGTTATAAGAGCTTTGGGACACTAGAGAAGCTTACCACCGTAGATTTCTCCCACAATATGTTCGACAACAGTATTGTTCCTTATCTAAGTGCTGCTATATCGATTAGGACTCTGTATCTTGAGTCTAATTATATGGAAGGTGTCTTTCCTCCTCAAGGTTATGCATCTCTTCTAAATGTTCTTTTTTTCTTAACTGTGTATGTATAAGTAAATGGGAGATGATTTTGAGGGTTTCTTTTGTTGTGTGGCAGGACTTGCAAACATGACAAACTTGAAAGTGTTAAACTTGAAGGACAACAGTTTCAGCTTCTTGTCTGGTCAAGGTAGATATATGTCAACAAAATCTAATGTAGTTTTGTCATTCCAGAATGAAACAAGAAACTAAAAGAGACAATGAGATGCAGGTTTAGCCGGGTTTAGAGAATTAGAAGTACTGGATCTCAGTTTCAATGGTGTCAACGACTCTGAGGCTAGTCACAGTGAGTTGTTAGCTACGAACTTTTTAAAATCACTTATCTCTGCTTATTATGACGTCACTTGTGTTTGTTGGTGCAGGGTATAGCAAGGGGAAACTGAAAACACTAGATCTTACTTACAATCTATTTTCAGATTTTTCTCAATTAAAAGGTAGGGTGAAAGTGTCAGGAATTTACCAATTTCGTAGATGATTCTGATCCATTTATGCCAACTGTCTAATTATAACTTGTGTGTTTGCCAGGTTTAAAAAATCTCCAAGAGTTAGCAGTCTTGAAATTACGAGGCAATAGATTTAACCACACGCTATCTACTCATGGTAAGTGTGTAAACTGTTCTTGCATGAAGAGTCTTACAACTTAGGGAAGGCTATCAAATATATTCTGGATTTTTCATAAGAATGTTTCTTTTTTCCCACGCAGCACTGAAAGATTTGAAGAAGTTGCAAGAATTGGATCTCAGTGACAACCAGTTCACAAATTTGGGTAAGATATCTATAGACATATAGAAACTTGCTCGATCTAAGTTAAACACCACAATTTTTATAACCTGTCTAGTTAAAATATTGCATAAACGTATGAAGAATCTTTTAATTCATGTAACTTATAAGAGTAGAAGTGAGAAGTGGCTTGAATTTAGAGTTGTTCAGGAAGTGGAGCATTCAAATCTTTATTTATTTATACATCTGTATGTTCTTCCAACTGCAGGTTTAGTGATTCCTACATCTTTACAAGTCCTGGATCTCAAAAGGAATAAATTGTCTTTGACCCACGAAGGTGAAATATCACAACCATTTGATCTCTTCTGGCCTATCTTTCATTATCTTATGGATTGCTTGGTCTAAAAACAGAAGAGCCACACCTTCCTAATGGAATTTCTTCATAGATATGTCGTGAGATCATAAGATAATCAAAACGAATTCTATGTCTACTGCTCTTTATTGTTATCTACTCTCCTTTTATAGATGGATTTGATGGTGATTCTCATTTCTTACGCTCTTATTTGACTAATTTTCAGGCTATTTAGGGATATGCAAACTAATGAATCTCAGGGAGCTGGATCTTAGCAGCAATGCTTTGACAGATCTTCCTTATTGTCTGAGTAACCTAACCGGTCTTCGGACTCTTGATCTGTCAAACAACCAATTGAACGGAAACCTGTCTTCCTTTGTGCTTGGTCTGCCATCAGAACTTGAGTACTTGTCGCTTCTTGATAATAACTTCAATGGCTCGTTCGTGCTCAACTCACTGGTCAATCAAACAAGACTCACCGTATTCAAACTATCATCACTAGTCAGTGTGATCCAAGTTCAAACGGAGAGTTCTTGGGCTGCATCGTTTCAGTTGAAGATCTTGCATCTATCGAACTGCAGTCTCGGCAGTACAATGCTCGACTTTCTGGTAGATCAGCGTGACTTGTGTTTCGTTGATCTCTCTCATAACAATTTGACAGGAACATTCCCTACTTGGCTTGTGAAGAACAACACACATCTCCAGACTATTTTACTCAGTGGGAACTCATTGACAAAGCTTCAGCTACCTACACTTGTTCACGGCTTGCAAGTTCTTGATATCTCGAATAATATGATATTTGGTTTCGTTCAAGAAGACATAGGGATTGTGTTTCCAAACCTGAGGTATATGAACTTTTCCTCAAACCACTTTCAAGGAACCATTCCGTCTTCCATTGGCGAAATGAAAAGTCTACAAGTCTTGGATATGTCTTCTAATGGTCTACATGGGCAGCTACCTACATCATTTCTAGGAGGTTGCTACTCTCTGAACGTTCTAAAGCTCTCCAACAACCAATTACAAGGGGAAGTATTTCCAAACCATGCAAATCTAACTGGTTTAGTTGGGCTTTATCTTGATGGCAACAACTTTACTGGGAGTCTTGGAATGGGGTTGTTGAAGTCAAAGAAGCTAACTCTTTTGGATATATCAGATAATAAGTTTTCAGGCATGCTTCCGCTTTGGACTGGTGGGATGTCAAGCATTTCCTACCTCTACATGAGTGGAAACCAGCTAAAAGGTCCTTTCCCGTTTCAACTACAGAGTCGTTGGCTTGAAGTAATAGACATCTCACACAATAGCTTCTCTGGTTTGATACCAAGTAATGTGAGTTTTCCATCTCTCAGAGAACTGAGACTACAGAACAATGAGTTTACAGGCTCAGTTCCAGGCAATATATTCAAGGCTGAAGCATTAGAGGTGCTTGATTTGCGGAACAACAATTTTTCTGGAATAGTATTGAACACTATTGGCGAGACATCGAAGCTACGTGTTCTTCTTCTACGGAATAATAGCTTTCAAACTCACATCTCTGAGAAGATATGCCAGCTGAGTGAAGTTGGTCTTCTAGACTTATCTCACAACAGATTCAAAGGCCCTATACCATCATGTTTTAGTAAAATGTCTTTTGGTGCAGAAGGTGATGAGCGTAGTCTCATGTCACTTGTTGCAGTTTTTGACCTCTCATACATCACATTTTTGCGAAACTGTCAGTACGCATCACATCTTAACTTGGATGATAATGTCAGGAATGGTTATCAAGCGAAGCCTGCAACCATAGTGGATTTTTTAACGAAAAGTAGATATGAGGCATATCAAGGTGATATTCTTCGGTATATGCATGGTCTGGATTTGTCAAGCAACGAGCTATCAGGTTCAGTTCCAGATGGGATTGGTGATCTTCAGAATATCAGATCGCTGAATTTGTCGAGTAACCGCCTCACGGGATCCATACCAAATAGCATTTCAAAGCTGGAGGGGTTAGAGAGTCTTGATATGTCAAACAATAAGCTAAGTGGAAGCATCCCTCCTGTGCTAGCAGATCTGAACAGCTTGGGATACTTTGATATCTCATTTAACAATTTATCTGGTGAGATCCCTTTTAAAGGCCATCTTGTAACCTTTGACGAAAAGAGTTACAGAGGCAATGCTCATCTCTGTGGACTTCCTACCAATAAAAGTTGCAATTTCGAGAGAGTCACAGACCCAAATGTATCAGGCCGGGTAAATGAGGAAGCTGAAGAAGAGGTTGATGGTGTGATAGATATGGTGTGGTTTTATTGGACTTGTGGTGCAGTCTACATGTCCACATTATTGGCCTTGTTTGCGTTTCTCTGCATAGACTCACGTTGGTCCCGTGAATGGTTTTATCGTGTTGATATCTTGGTTCATCATCTTCAACGCTTCAAGGATGGTTTCATCTGCAAATGATTCCGTGGGTTAGCCCAAGGTACACTATCACCATACGCATCCTGTCATGTTTGGTGTTATGTATTGTATTATGTTTGAATATGGACAATCTGATTATCCTATGATCGTTATGTATCTTAAAATCAGACCAAACAATATTTAATGGTATCAGTTTTAGAAAAAAATTACCTCACGTGTCATGCTTGCATAGATGAATGAAAGATTTAGAATTCTCCTTAGATCGATCATTGTATTTAATATCAGATATAGACATGAGACATTAACAGTTCTAATAAATCAATATACTTCTCTTTTTTCAGTCGCTTTTGCTTAACCGTCTACTCTGTTTTGAAGGTAACCTTGACAGCACAGTGACATGATGTTGTGAACTTGGCTTATGGAGGTAGATACGAAGAAATTTACGCTAATGGAAACAAAATTGAATTCGTCCAAGTTGGTCCAGTTATATCTCTGGTTTTGAATTGTCATGGTATGAAAGAACCTAGAGTGGGACCTTTCTTACATGATGGATGGTTAAAAAGTCATGGGACTTTTCATTGGTTTTGGACTAGTCCTGGGGACTTATTGGGACCTATCTCTTACAAATCTTCAATCTATCTAATTTCTAATTCAACAGTTTGTGTACCACAGGAAAAGATAATAATGAGAACATATGAGAGATATTGGTGGTGGGTTAAGGAGAAGAAGCAGATGGCTTTGGTGTTGTTCATGATAGTAACGTTGATGCTTCATCTCCAGATGGAAGGATGTGTGGGTTGTCTGGAAACTGAACGGTTGGGTCTTCTGCAACTCAAGTCTTATCTCAAGAATGTTTTTGAAGTAGAAGAAGAAAGCATACTGAAATCATGGAGTCATGATGATCCTAGCAGTGATTGCTGCCACTGGAAAAGGGTAAAGTGCAGTGACTCTATCGGTGGTCACGTAATCCACCTCTCGCTTGATGAACTCATACCCACCAACCATGTGTTAAAAAACCAGTCTCTAAATCTGTCTTTGCTTCATAGCTTCCCTCAACTCCAAAGTCTTGACTTTGCATTCAATATGTTCAGTGACTTGTTTGATCCCATCAATGGTACCGTTCTTGTCTCTTTTCGAGAAAGCCATCCTTTTATTTTTTTAGCTTAACTCCAGTTTTTGATACGGTTTCAGGTCATAAGAGCTTTCAGAGACTGGAAAAGCTGAGGACCCTGGATTTCTACGGAAATCGTCTCAACAACAGTGTTTTCACTTTTCTAAGCGAAGCAAGGTCGCTCAGGACTCTAAACGTTAGTCTCAATTTACTAGATGGTGTCTTTCCTCCGAATGGTAATCAAGGATGTCTTTGATTTATTCTCTTTAGCCAACTATCTAATCATCATACATTTGTTTCTTTGGGTTTTCCAGGTCTAGAAAATCTTGTAGAGTTAGAAATTTTGAGGTTGGCAGGAAATAGATTCAACCACGTTAAATCTATTCAAGGTAAGTGAGTTATTTTTTCTTGCATGAAGAGACTAACGTCTAATGGAAGAAAAAGGAATATTTGTTTCCTTCTTTGTTAGAATGATACTTGTGGTGTTGCAGTACTGAAGGATATGCCGAAGTTGCAAGACCTGGACCTAAGTGACAATGAATTCACCGACTTAGACAGGCTAGGTAAGGTGGTCATATACATAAGCAGAAGAATAACTAAACATCTAGACAGGTTAGTGAGAAAGAAGAGAAGTAGGTAATGGTGATAAGGACTCTAGATACTGTCTGGTTTGCTGAATATTTTTTTGTTATCTATTTATTATCTATCTTTTCAATTGCAGGTTTTGTGCTTCCTTCATCTTTACACGTACTGAATCTTGCAAAAATCAACTATCATCGACCGCAAAAGGTAAAATATTACAAATCGTTTCTCATCTTTACATACCAGTCTCAGTGTGATCATCCTCTAACAAGTCTTATTTTGACTTATTTCAGGCTACTTAGAGATTTGCGCATTAAGGAATCTTAGAGAGCTGGATTTAACCTCCAATGCTTTGACAAATACTCCTTATTGTCTGGCTAACTTAAGCCGTCTTCGAACTCTTGAACTATCCGAAAACCAAATCAGTGGAGACTTGTCTTCCTTTGTAGCTGGTCTACCATCAACGCTTGAGTACTTATCCCTTTTTGATAATGACTTCAACGGTTCCTTCTGGTTCAGTTCACTGGCCAATCACACAAGACTCACAGTATTCAAGCTGTCATCGAAACTTGGTATGATCCAAACTCAGGATGAGAGCTCCTGGCTTCCACCGTTTCAGCTGAAGACGCTGACGCTTAAGAAATTCAATCTTGGCAGCACAATCCCTAGCTTTCTTGCTCATCAACATGACTTGCGCTTCATTTATATTACTTATAGCCAGTTGAAAGGACCCTTTCCGGGTTGGCTTGTGCAGAATAATACAAGGCTGGGGGCTATTATACTGAACAACAATTTGTTGACAGAGCTTCGACTACCTAGGCTTGTTCATGGTCTACAAGCTTTTGATGTCTCGTGTAACAAGATATACGTTTCACTTCCAGAAGACATAGGGATTGTTTTTCCACATCTGAAGTTTATAAACTATTCTTCAAATCATATCCATGGAACCATTCCATCTTCTATGGGTGAGATGAAAAGTCTAGAATTCTTGGACATGTCCTCTAATCGTCTACATGGTCAGCTACCCACAACATTTTTACGTGGTTGCTACTCGCTGAGTCTTCTGAGGCTCTCCAATAACCAACTCCAGGGGAAAGTATTTCCGAGACATGCAAATCTTACTAGTTTAGTTTGGTTGTTTCTCGATGGCAACAGTTTTGATGGGACTCTCGGAAATGGTTTGTTGAGCTCAAAGTCTCTAAATGTGTTGGACGTATCTGGTAACAAGCTAAAAGGTCCTTTGTCTCATCAACTACAAAATCTACAGCTTGAGGTTTTAGACATGTCACGCAACAGGTTTTCTGGTTCCATTCCAGGGCATTTTAATGTTTTGTCTCTCAGAGAATTAAGACTACATAACAATGAGTTTATGGGCTCAGTTCCGAGCTATTTATTCAAGGCTGAGGCATTACAGGTGCTCGATTTGCGGCACAACAGTCTTTCTGGAATGATTCTGAATACTATTGGAAATACATCTGGCTTAGGAGCTCTTCTTCTACGGAACAATAGCTTTCAGAATCATATCCCTGAGAAAATATGTCAGCTAAGTAATATTGGCCTCTTGGATTTATCTCACAACAAATTCGAAGGCGCCATACCATCATGTTTTGGTAAAATGTCTTTTGAAAACGGTATGTCCCATCTATATTTTCCGGCAGTAACATTCCCACTTTTCCATCTCTGGAGCTATACATCAGCTCTTCCCTTTGCCAAGCAAGAGCATGGGGATCAGTTAATACCAGAAACTACAGTGAACTTTTTATCGAAAAGCAGATATGAAACATATCAAGGTGAAATTCTTCGAGATATGTATGGTCTGGATTTGTCAAGCAACCAATTATCCGGCGAGATTCCAGTTGAAGTTTGGGATCTTAAGAACGTAATCTCCCTGAATTTTTCGAGCAACCGTCTCATTGGCTCCATACCAGGTAGCATTTCAAAGCTGAAGAATTTGGAGAGTTTGGATTTATCTAACAATAAGTTACATGGAAGCATCCCTCCTCAGCTAGCCGATCTCAACAATTTAGGATACTTCAATGTCTCATGTAACAATCTATCTGGTGAAATCCCTTTCAAAGCCCATCTTGTGACCTTTGACGAAACGAGCTACAGAGGCAATGCTCTTCTCTGTGGACTTCCTACCAATAAAAGTTGCCACCTCGACAGAGTCACAGATCTAAGTGTCTCAAACCTGGGGAAAGAGGAAGAAGAAGGGGGTGGAGTGATAGACATGGTGTGGTTTTATTGGACTTGTGGTGCAGTCTACACCACCACACTGTTGGCCTTGTTTGCGTTTCTCTGCATAGACTCACGCTGGTCCAGTGAATGGTTTTATCGTGTTGATCTCTTGGTTCATCATGTCCAACGCTTCAAGGATGGCTTCATCTGCAACTGAATCCATGAGTCAGCCTAAGGTGCACTATCACTATGTACACTCCTCTTTGTATAGAAAGATGTCGTGTTTGGTGTTATTGATGTTGTATTATGTTTGAAGATGGAAAATCTAAATAATAATTTCGAAACTAAAATATAAATAAAATGGGTGTTTCCGTTTTCACCTCGTGAGCACAGAGAAAAAATAGAAAGAAGCTTAAAACATACGTTTCTATTATTGTTCCTTGTGCCTTGCTCAAGGGGTAAACATTCTAATTCTAGGGTTTCAGTTTAGGTATTGGATTCTTTTGATCTTTCTCTCCACAGGTTGATCTAGACGCTAGAATTTGAGAAGACAATGGCTAATAGATTAGACAATGAGTATGATTACCTGTTCAAGATCGTCCTAATCGGTGACTCAGGTGTTGGCAAATCCAACATTCTCTCAAGATTCACCAGAAACGAGTTCTGTCTCGAATCCAAATCCACCATTGGCGTTGAATTCGCCACCAGGACATTACAGGTGATCATACCATTTGCATTGTAACAGATTCAAACATAACTTCTTGTTGTTTTTGTTAGATCAGATCTGAAGATGATGAATGTATCTGTTTTTCTTTAGGTTGAAGGCAAAACAGTAAAGGCTCAGATATGGGACACAGCAGGACAAGAGCGTTACAGAGCAATCACAAGCGCTTACTACAGAGGAGCCGTTGGAGCTCTTCTTGTCTACGACATAACCAAGAGACAAACCTTTGAGAATGTGCTGAGATGGTTACACGAGCTTAGGGACCATGCTGATTCCAACATTGTGATCATGATGGCTGGAAACAAATCTGATCTAAACCACTTGAGATCAGTTGCTGATGAAGATGGTCGGTCTCTGGCTGAGAAGGAAGGTTTGTCGTTTCTTGAGACGTCTGCTTTAGAAGCGAGTAATATTGAGAAAGCGTTTCAGACTATCTTGTCTGAAATTTATCGTATTATAAGCAAGAAAGCGTTGGCGGCACAAGAAGCTGCAGGTAGGGATCAGGTTCCGGGGCAAGGAACTGCTATTAACATATCAGATTCATCTGTAGATAACAGAAAAGGATGCTGTTCTACCTAGTTATCTCTTAACTATAGCAGCAATGACTAATCAATCTCTTTTTTTCTTGGCTTAATTTGAGCAAGTATAGCATTACCTTTTTTCTTTCAGTTGTTTGTTTTGTTGGTACTGGATTGATGTTACAAAAGCTTGTTAGCTGTATTGAAACTGTGATTATTCACACCATTTTCCCAAAAAAAGGAATATTATAAGTTGATGATGGTGTTTCACACAAGGCAAGAATTGTTTCCATAGGAAAGGATTCTTAAAATCCTAAAACATGTGGGATTAAATATCTAATATATAAAAAAGACTCTTTCCATTCCACCCACAAAGAAAAAGGTTTTGGAAAAAAGTTGTGTTACAAAGATAGAATTTTTGCACTTTCAGTGGATTTTCTATTATTTAATGATAGTAAAATTTTAATTTTTAAAAATGAATATATTGAATTAATTCTATTAAAAATTGATATTCGCAAAAAAATAATGCATTTATGATACAAAATTGAAATGTTTTTTTTTTAATATGTGTGAACAATTAAAAAATATTATCTTTGTAGAACAAATGAATTAATATGTTGGATTTATATTATGCTTTAAAAGATTGTTATTGTTTCATAATATAACATGTTTTCAATTATTTAGGTAATTTTACTTATAAAAAAACTATGTAGCCAACTATGTTTCTATTATTTTATTTTGAATTAAATAAAGTAATTTTAATTTATATTTTCAATAATCATTAAAAAATCTTATATATGTACATTGAATAAAAAAATCTACAAAATATGAGAATAATAAAAGGAATATTTAAAAAAAAATGAGAAGTGGAGGGTGATGCGCACGAGGGGTGTGTGAGCATAAACAAGGCTGAAAAGAAGGCCCACTTCAGGCTCAGATTAAAGAAAAGGGCCGAAAGAGAATTTTTTGTTTTTTTTAAAAAGGAAGTTAGTGAGAGTGTGTTTGTTCTTTCCACTCGTGGCCTCTCTCCCACCTCTCTCTCTCTCTCTCTCTCTCTCTCTCTCTCTCTCTCTCTCACAGAGATCCATCAATGGCTTCCCTCATCGAATCCGGTTGGCAGGTACCTCATTCTCCACTCTCCTCCTGTTTCCTCCTCTTCGTCGATCACCTGTTTTCTCCGGCGATCCCCTCTTGTTTTCTCCGTCTCAGCTGACTTCACTTGGCTACACTGTGATACATTCGCGCTTAGCTTTGTTGTGATTGTTTTGATCCATCGTATTTAATGTGATTTCGACTCGATTGCAGTAATGTGGATAGATCTGAATGCTAGTTGTTGCTAAATCACGTAGAGATTATGAGCTTGTTTCCAGGTTGGAGTTTATATGTGGTTTAGGATACTGCTGAATCTTGACCTAGACGCATGAATGATATATATATTGAGCGAGAGAGAGAGAGAGACTTGTGATGATATAAGATCTGTCGCTCATCCTTTTTGTGTTTGTGACTGTTGCAGTCAAAATTGTGATACATTCGCATTTTTATTTCACTTAGCTTTGTTGTGACTGTTTTGATTCATCGTATTCAATGTGAGCTCGTTGTCGATTGTAGTAATGTGGTTACATCTGAATTTGACTGTGCTAGTTTCCAAATCAGGTTGAAACTATAGTCCAATCAGGCTCATATTCGATTCACCGCAGCTTAGACCGATTTTTAGAACACTGGTAATTAGTAATCAAAATACTGTTCGGATTGCATTGGGAGAATTGATCTATACACAAAAAAAAATTGCTTTTTTGGTGTCTATATACTGGATCAATGAAACGTGTGCTAAACTGCTAATTAACCAATAGTGTTTCCTAACATTTTGACTCAGTATTTGCTTTAACTTTATGATAAAGAGACTTGTCATGATTTTTTTTGATCTCGGCGTTGAAAATGCAAGTAAGATCTGTAGCTTATCCTTTTTGTTTTCATGGATGATGCAGTATCTTGTGACACATTTTAGCGACTTTCAACTGGCATGCATTGGGAGTTTCCTCCTCCATGAAAGCGTCTTCTTCTTATCTGGGCTCCCTTTCATATTTTTAGAAAGACAAGGCTTCCTCACCAAGTACAAAATCCAGGTTACTCTCTTAGTTTCAATAAGATTTTTTAATAGGTTAGTCACCAAGGAATCAGTCACTTGTAAAATTGTTTTTTTTTTAATGTTTCTTCCAGTTCATGACTGATTCTAAAAGGAAACTATTGTTTCACTGATTAAAGTTTATTTATTGTCATGTACTAGTGATTATGAAACTTATCCTTTCTCTAAACAAATACTGCTGTTTTGGTCTTATGCAGACAAAAAACAACACACCTGCAGCTCAAGGAAAATGTATCACTCGCCTCTTGCTTTATCATTTCTGCGTAAACTTACCCCTCATGATGGCTTCCTATCCTGTCTTCAGAGCCATGGGAATGCGAAGCTCTTTTCCTCTGCCGTCCTGGTATTATCAGGTTCTTTAGTGCTGAATGCTTTTTTTCCTTTGGGTTCTCATGTTTGAACTCTTCCAAATTGGCAATTCATAAGAAATGAATAGTGTCAGTGTGTTGAGCATCATGAAAAGAACCTGAGCTTATGTTTGATCAGGTATATTAATATAAGACCCTCTTTTGGTGATGCTCCTGCAGGAAAGAAGTGTCTGCCCAGATATTATTCTACTTCATTATTGAGGATTTTGTTTTCTATTGGGGTCATCGGATCTTGCACTCAAAATGGCTCTACAAGAACGTACACAGTGTGCATCATGAGTAAGTTTTACTGTTCACAATCTGGTGATGCTTGATAATATTCTGAAACAACAACCATTTTATGATATCTCAGATATGCGACACCATTTGGTTTGACATCAGAGTATGCTCACCCAGCTGAGATTTTATTCCTGGGTTTTGCTACCATAGTCGGTCCAGCACTAACCGGTCCCCACTTGATTACTCTCTGGTTATGGATGGTGCTGAGAGTGCTCGAGACAGTTGAGGCACACTGTGGCTATCATTTCCCATGGAGCCTCTCAAATTTTCTTCCTCTCTATGGAGGGTAAGATCACACATCTATGATCTAGACAACCCTCTTTAACTCAAACCTATAATAGATTTTGTGAATGGATTTTTTGTTAATTTGATTACAGTGCTGACTTCCATGACTACCATCACCGACTGCTCTACACAAAGTCTGGAAACTACTCTTCAACTTTTGTGTATATGGACTGGTAAAACCTCTGAGCTATTATTATTATCTCTTTGCTTTTTTGGAAAGAAGGAGATCTTAGCAATTCGTATTGTTCTTCAGGATCTTTGGTACCGATAAGGGTTACAGAAGACTGAAGTCTCTTAAAGAAAACAGTGACTTGAAACAAATGTGAAATCACCAGTTTGAATTGCAAGAACATTTGTCACTGCATGGGATTTGCTAAGTGTCCGTTTGCATCTCTGTGAGGTCTTATTCTGCAACCTCGTCTTCTCTTCCATGTTGCTGCAGCTGTTTCTGTGTCTTAGTTTATAATGTTGTGTCTAAGATTGCTACAAATGTGGCATCTTTGAAAAACATTTGGTACTTCAACTCTCGGAGTAGCTATGTGTTGGGCAATGGAAGCATTTGGTGTGAATCACCTATTTGATTTGTAGCTAAATGTTACTCTCCATGAGTTCTTTTCCAGGGGTGAGAAGTTTTAGATGCTACTATCTATTCACTGGCCCAACTTTATATAGCCCATTTGGTATGAGTCGCCTTTTTTCCTGGGCTGATTAGTTTAAGATGCTACTATCGATTCACTTGCCCAACTTTATTCAGCCCATTTGTATTTGTCCGTAATGTGTTGGACGGGTTCGGCCCGGTCCGTTTGAGACTTACTGGGAAAAGTAGCTTGTAACATCGTTTTCATTCAGGATAAACTCTTACATGACAGGTAACTTAAATCTTTGACTTTCGATCTGATGATCAGTCATCATGTATAAATAAAACACTCGTAGGTTAGATGAATCAGTCATCAATCAACCGTAGTGATCATGTACAAGCTAAAATATTCCCAACACCGACACGTACCAATGTGCATATGATATTATGAGCATCGACCCTTTGGTGGTGGGTCACGTCCTTTGGTTTACCATTTTCGACACGTCCATACTCTCTCTAACCCAATCATCTTCTCTCTTCCTTTCCGTGAGATTTCCAATTTCTCCAACACAAAAAAAGGCCCACCTCGTTGCAAAGACTAAACGTGTTTTATCAACAAAAGAAAATTCTTGTTGCTGTCCTAAAGTATCACCACGCGTAAACCAACGAATGGTTTTGTCTAAAAAGCTAGAAAGAAAGAAAATATATGTACATAGCTTTTTTATTTATTGAAATTTTTGAACTGATTCCGACACATCCCGTCTTCCTTTTTGTTTGTCTATTACACAAGAAAAAAAAGGCAACAAAAAGATGGTTCAGACCAAACCATACCACCCCGGTTTAACCATTTTTCATTAAACCGAGTTTTAGTTTTCTTTCAAACTAATGCTTTCTCTCTTTTTGAGTTGGGGGAAGATCTAAGATGTCTTCCTCCCAGTGAAACCTCCACAGATGAAAAAAAAAGAATCATATTTTTTTTTAAAAGACGGTGGAGTGATGAAGATTAGTGTCAAGCAACGTGTCTTTTTCTTCTTCTTCTGAGATCAATAACAACAACGCTTACGTTGTCACTACTATGCTTAGCTAACGCCAGCTTCGTCAGCAACACTGACGCCTCCGTACATGCTTTGTCCGTGATCTCTCCTCTCTTCCCGTTCTTCCTCGACCCCACCCCCACCTCCTCCTCTTTCCTTTCTTCACCATCCCTAGCTTCTTCTCTCCGCCCACGTCCACCTTTTTTGTTAAGATACATTTGCACCATCGCACACGCTGCATCGTTCGTTACTACGTCCCATAGGCCATCGCTAGCGAGAATCATAAACTCATCCTCTGCGGTACGGTCGGTTATAGTAACTTCTGGCTCGGAAGTCACGTACGGTTTCAAGTAGTTGTCTCCTATGGCTCGTGACGTGGCTAAAACGCCCAAGACTCTTGGACCATCCCAGTATATTACTCTCCCTCCTGCTTCTTGGATCCGATCCAACTCATCTGGACGATCCGGCTGTTCAATCCAACAAGACCGTTTTAACATATCAAACAAGATACATAAACTACATGATGTGGTTTCGGCCTTAGGGGCTAGTAAATTACGAGTTTTAGCTCCGAACCTCCTGGTATTAAAAAACGAAGAATAAGGCAGAGACTAACCTTGTGATCTATTGATAGAGGAACTGGTTTTCCATTCCGACAAAGAACAGCTCTAGAATCACCACAGTTCGCTACAATGATCTTCTCCGGTGTAATGACGGAGACAACAGCTGTGGATCCGACAGCATCGCAGTTTGGTGTTTGAAGCTCACACTTGCAGTTAGCGCTCATGACGATTTCCTCCCAACGAACAGCTTCCTTGTCCATGCGCGTGAAGCTACGCTCCATCGTCGTCTTCCATTCCTCATCCTTCTCCGAGAGCGCTGCTTCCTCTTGCACTAACTCATGAAGCCTCTCTTTACATCTCGTCGCGACCTACCAAAACGACGTCGTATTGCAAGAAACTAAATCA
Organism: Moricandia arvensis; assembly: GCA_905132765.1. Classification (NCBI taxonomy): domain Eukaryota; kingdom Viridiplantae; phylum Streptophyta; class Magnoliopsida; order Brassicales; family Brassicaceae; genus Moricandia; species Moricandia arvensis. The sequence goes on from CAJHQP010000381.1 coordinate 36,710, forward strand.
GTCTAACCGCTAAAATATTCAAAAAATGAGAGATTGATGGAAAACGGCGTCGTACATGAGAACAGCCGTGACCGTCGTACACTCCAAAGTAGTGCCATCTCGCTCGAGAAAACTCCGTTTGTTTCCGAACAAAAGACGGATGAATCGCAACTGTATCTTCCATATCTCTTCTTCTACCGCACACTGATGCGACGCCGTATCTCGGCCTCGCATCAGTGTCTCTCACCGTTTTCTTAGAGAGATTAACATCAGAGATATTGTTTGCATCTCTTGTAACCTCTCCATCTAGTAATTCACTCTCGTCTTCTTCAGCCGACGCACAGTTCATAAAATCGTACTCGTCTTGTTTATTACGTTTATAAATCCCGTCTGAATTTTCAGCCGCTGCAGCTGCAGCGGCTGAAAGATTCATCTCTGACGGAGACATCCTACATCTCTGAGCACCGATCCTTCGCCTCCGGCTCGACCAAGATTTTCTTGTTTCGTCGTCGTAACAAATATCCGACATCACAGAGAAAAAAACACTCTCTATTGCCTTAGATGTCTTCCTGCGAATGAACTCGAATATGTTTTTTTTTAACAGAAGAGTCGAATAGTGTTTTGATTATATAATAAGGTTACAGCAGGCTAATGAAATAAAATATCATCGTTACACGTTACACGGCCCGAACCATTTATATACCCCACGCGCCTACCGCTTCACAAATATTTTTTTAAATTCCCTTTTTTAAAAAAAATTGTTTTCAATTTCACTTTTAACTTTGATTTTTCTTCCCCCTCTGCCTTCAATCTTGACCGTAGATCTGTTACTGTGCTGCTTGAAGGAGGGCCACGTAAGCATCAGGATCAGGTAAGAAGATATACGTGGTCCAATGAGAATTGAACAGAGAAGTTCCTTTCGCGCCACGATTGTGGTCCACAATTTTTTTTTCTCAGCGCATTGTCTCTCTGTCTCCCTTAAAGATGAAAGATCTTTTTTTTTTTGTCAACAAAGATGAAAGATCAACAAGACACTAATTTAATTTTTAAAAGAATTTCATTACGTTAAATTTTGATAGTAGTTAACCTTAATTTGAACTAAACTACCAATGTCATTTTTTTCATGCCTAACTAATTGACAAAGTAAGTAAGTTTTATACGGTTACTACTGTGACTATCTAGTTAAATACTTCCTAAACTAAAAAATGTTACGTTAACTCTTTCACACCAAAAATGCATGAAATATTAATTATAATTATTTCAATTATTATTATGAAAATAAATATAATTTATATTAGAATTTTAAAATAATTTTTTCATGGTTAAAATGGCATTTTAAAAAAAAACAAATGAAGAAAGAAGTAGGATTAGGTTATATATGTATTTTAGGAAATATCATTAATTATTAACATGATATCAAACTAAGCGAAATAAATGTATTTTAATAAAAAAAAACATTCCAAACGATTTGTAAGTCTCAAAATCATGACAAGTGTGGTATTGCATTGTTGGATTTTGACATGCAGGCTCGCTTAAAATTGATGCATCTATGAAGAAATATTTTATTGATATTCATATTTTGCACTATCAAACTATTCACAAACATATTGCATTGTCACAAATAATGTAGTACTAATGGAACCAGGTAAGCATGTTTCACTCAGCTAATAACACTTAGAACAAGAAGACTGTAACAATCATGTATACTTTGAATCTAACTAATAACAAAACTGAATATGACACATAACAAATGCTTTTGTCTACGGTCGATTAGAATGATTTTTTAATAATTATTCAAAATCACAAGTTAGGATTAGATACAAAAGATTCTTCGCACTGAAAAAAGTATTGTGTGCAGTGCTATATACTTATACTCATTTTAAATCTGTCTTCATTAAGTGTATTTGAAATACGCACGAGATAAAATAGAGTTCAAGCAACTAAAAAGACATCTCACCTGTCTACCTGTAAACTGTAAAGCTGTGTAGTTAATTACATTCATGATTACCTAACTAATCCTTAAGGATTAAAAAAAAAACTAATTAGACAATGAGATCTCACTAGTCACTATGAAGTCGAAAGTTAAATATGAAAAACCAAAGAGAGGACACGTAAACGTTGTCTTGGCATTAGGAGTTATATTAACCGTTAAAGTCACAAAACAAAAAGCTTTTTGGTGAAGCAGTGGCCCAACCATGTACCTCTACGTGACTACGTCTCTCCCTTTGGTTCGTAGGTCCCTTTGTGACCCCTCTCCTCTTTACTTCACCGTACGCGTGTTACAATCCTAGTTACTCTTAAAATCTCTGAGAGCATAGTTAACGGAGTTTTTAAGAGGGTTTTTAGTGGTGAGTACCATTATATTTGCAAAAAAACTGATTTTTAAAAATGTGAAATAAGGATCGATTTTAAAAGGGTTTTTGTACTATTCGCGAACTCTACTGACATATGGTAACATGCGATTAGTTTACTTTTTTTTAAATAAAAAAATTACCTAAAAGACTATGAAACAGTTTCAGCGTTAACGATAATCTTAATCAAGAAAAGTTTTTGATTGAAGTTAGGTCATCAAGCTGCCTCTTAATCTCAAATGGGACCTGGTTCGTGAATCCACCTCTCCAACCAAAACTACTGTATAATTGAATTGACTCACAAACACTGAAGCTCCTAGAATCATTGGTAAGTGACAAAACATTTAGTTTCTCTGTGCTTGGAACATAGCGTATGAGTTATCATGATCCTATCATTATTATATGATTCTATAAAGTTCTTTATTATTTTATTATATATCCAAAAGTTTAGTGTGCATGGTGGTGGCATGCACCTCGACGTAGGGCTAGTATACATCTATGGTGTTGTACTTACGTGGTCATACATGCAGTTTCTTATATTTTTTTGCACCACTTCTAGTTGAAATACGTTCAACTTTTCAGCTTCACGTATACAATTTTGGAATGAAGTAAAAAAGGTTAAGAAAAAGACAAATAACCAATTTACATTTATTACATCGTGACAACTACAAGGTGTTGGAAGGTCGAGAAGTTGTTTACTCTTTCGGATAGACATTACATTATACCTTTTGAGTACCACATGACATGGTTTTTTTGTGGAATAATTTATTTAGTGATAACTTGGCGGTATTAATAGACCATGCTACACGGTTTCGATTATATATATCATAGTTTTTAGGGAGTTTAAAGAGGCGTTATTGTTTATGTACTTTACTATATTTTGAAATCCATATGGTATTTACAAATCAATGTAAAATATACAAATTTTTAAATATAATATATAAATTTTAATTAGTATTTACAAATTCGAAAATTTTCCCTCGGATTTTAGTCTGTATTTTTAACAAAGAAATTCATTCAAATTCATTATAAAATCAATCCATTCGTAAATTCGGATGATTGAATAACACATAATTTTACTTAGAATTTATAAATCATGAAACCAATAACACATGATTTCAATATAGATTTTAAAATTATATAACTAATAACATTTGATTTTGTTTGGATTTCTAAATCCATTCAAATACAGAAAACGATAACCCCCACTAAGTTTACTATATTTCTGATATGAAATCATAGTTATGTAAAGGCTTATTGCATACATTATGATCGAAGAGGTTAATTTTTATATAAAGGATCGGAAGAGATTCAGTTTTTTATATTTCTGAAGTTTGAAGTGTGTACATATATACGTATATAGATAATTATTTATATACACATACCACCTGATATTACATCGAGTTGTGTTCTTTAAAGTAACTGGTCTCAATTATTTGCCTCAATTCTAATCGAGTGACCTTTAAGACAAAATTAATATTATTTGCTATAGTTTTGGCTCGAAGAGATTATGGTTTTCAATTCTAATTTCTTTGGTTTTCTAAAAGATAAAAGATAAAAGAGAACCGATTTCGTAATGGACAAAAAATAGACATGAGGTATATGTCAGAATTGACTACAGAAAATGCAAACTTATGCACGTATTTTACGTAAAGACATATATGATATTTATGGTCTGTAACAGAATTATTTCGGCTGGGAGGACAAAATACTACTTTTTATCTACTAACTTATATAGTGATAGTGATCCCCTTGGGTATGGCGGTTACTTTGGAGTATTTCAAGGTCGGACAGCTGAGAGAGAAAGTGAAATTAATCCAAGGTTTAATTACGTCAAAGAACCTTCACGATAAGGTCGGACAGCCAATCACATAAAATTGTGACATTGAGAAATAGCCTTCACTTACGAAAAAAAAATAAAGTAGTCTCAGTTGCATCTTCTGGCTCTATGTTATGTAAAATAGTAAACCGGTGAACAAACTGAAACTATTACTTTTACAAGAGTCCGGAAAGACATCTACTTTTATATAAAAAATATGGTGGTAAAATGTTCTTTATTTTAATGAATGTTAAATTTATTCAGATCAAAAAGTAAATTTGTTTGAAACATGTTGTTGTGTGAAACTATCTAAAACTGATTCCTGAAACTCCCATCTTCTCTCATCGGTTTGCAAACCAAACCCGCAAGTATGTGTCAAAGCTGCCATTTGCAAAGCCTCGGAGTGAGTCAATGCGATTCCTGACCAGTTTGTCGATGTAGTTGCTGCGGTAAAATGTTCTTCTCAAGCAAGAAGGATGGCGAAATCGGTCCCGTTGAATCCATCAGCAAACCGTCTATGACAAATGCCTCAAAACATCATACTTTTTGTGGAATATATACATATGGAACAGAGTATCTTATAACAGAAAAATCTAGCTAGTGAGAGAGACAAACACAGACTACACTCTTATGTTATCACTTGGCCTTTTACACATGCCTAGAAGTAATCATGGAACACCAAATTAACTCACACAAACACTATGATTACAAGATCTTGCTTTATTATCTTGGACATAATGAAATAATCGAGTTTATAAGTGAAAAACTAAACATAACGCATTGTTCATACATTACAACAATGTTGTTCTAGAGAGTGTTTCTAGGGTTTAAACCTCTGCCTTGTAGGAGAATCCATTAACAGTGTAACCACCATCAACACATATGGTTTGTCCAATTATATAAGAAGCTGCAGGGAGACAAAGAAATGTAACCAGCGACGCAACCTCAAGTGGCTCACATGCACGACCTAATGGAGTTCTTGAGAACATAGCGTTGGCAAACTTCTTGTCATCAAGATACTGAAAAAAATCACATTTAATCCAAGATTCTGGTAAAAAAGAAGAAGATGAAGTAAAAAATCTCAAAAACAATGATTACTTTTTTGACAAGTGAAGTTGCAGTGACCCAAGGAGCTACAGAGTTAACCCTTATACCATCACTTGCCCATTCACATGCCAAGTTTCTTCCAAGTTGGTTCATAGCTCCTAACATATTCATAAGATCAGAATATGTATAAACATAATGACACACACATTCACTACTCATTGTCATTAGTATTGATCTTTGAACCTTTTGTTGCACCATATATGGAGGATGTGCCAGAGACAATCCCTGATACAGAGGAGATGAATATGATACTACCATTTCCAGAGGCTTTAAGCAAAGGATGTGCCAATTGGGAGATATGGTAAGTAGATTCCAAGTTTGTAGCCATCAAACTTGAGAAATCTTCTGCTGTGCTTTCTAAAGTGGGCTTTAACACAAACTTGCCAACATTGTTTATCTGCATATAGGATGGTGTTTTTTAATTAGAAGTTTAAGGTCTTATGTTCATTAAGCTAAAAATTGCATGCCAAACATAAAAGCAAACACATCCAAAAAAAAAGTGAGACTTAAATGTGACCACAAGTGCTTAAGAAAGGTTGGAGAGGACTTTACAAGGATGTTGAGTTTGGAATCAAACAGAGAAGAAACAGTTTGCATCAAGTGCTCTCTTTGAGGTCGAGAGGTAACATCACAAACTGAACCACTGACTTGAAACCCTTTTCTTTTCCATTCACTTAAGCATTCATCAAGCGAAGTTTGGTCTATATCACACGTGTGCACTCTTGCACCAAAACTTGCAAGTTCCTCCACTATTGCATACCTGAAACCAAACCTAAACCTCAAAATTCTTATATTTTTTTCCATATAGATCAAACATGGATAGAAGAAGTGCTTATAGGAGATCGAATCGTCTGCTCAGCACTTATCTAGTTTAAATGAGTAGTTGACAAAAAAAATGAAAGAAAGACCATAAAAGAAACTTTGAAACATAGCTTTTGAGATGAAGAAGAAAACGAACCCAATTCCTTTGGTTCCACCGGTTACAAGAGCAGTCATACAGTGAAGACTCCATCTGCTGATATCCATAGTTGTGTTAATGTGTCACACTAAGTCACTATAGCCAAAGATATAATCAGTTAAGAGTGATAAGACTAATGGTTGGCGATGTGTCATATGATAAAATATATTGTGTAACAATTGTTGAGATAAATCTACAAGACGACAACGTGAGAGAAAGAGACTGAACACAAGTTAATATGTGGACCTCTCATTTTTCCTGTGGCATGAAACACGTGGTTAAACAAAGCATGTTCTTGTCTTTTGGGAATCGTCCTCCTCCATAAATACAAACGGCAATGTTTTTTGGTTTGGTTGTTGGATGCACGATCATCATTTGCATTTTAATGAGTTTTGAGATATCATTATTTATAGTACTCACATCTAGCCGGTTATTTAATTTACACATTTGTTTATTATTGAAGTGATGACTTTGACAATACTTTAGATAAAAAAAAATGATTATCTGTTATCTGAAATATTAACCATGCTAGTCATATATACTAAATTATTGTATAATTAGTTATATGAATTATATGTTATGCATAACAAATTCTGAGTAAAATAAAACAAATATGCTAATATTGTTTAATGCATAGTTGCATTTGGAAGAGAGAAAGAATGTGGTGAGAAATTTTAAACTACTCTCAAGAAGATAAACTTCAGTGTATTTAACATTTACAGAAAAACTAATTATTTTTGTAGGGGTTAACCTATAAATTTTAGAAAAATTCAAAAATACGACAATCTTGTTTGAATGTATAATTGCATCTTTTAGTGATATAGGATGATGGTCAACGAGGTTTGACACCTTTGTTTTCTTCGTTTCTCTAGAGAATAGAGATTTTATGTGGTTAATTAATCCATTGATTTAGATAGTATATGAAGTTTTATTAAATTAATTGTTAAAATTTTAAAACGATGTCCACATACGATGAATAAATTTTTTGCATACGTTAATAGAAATGTAGAATGTGATTAGAAAAAATTAAACAACACTAAAGAGGATAAAATTAAGAATATAGAGAATTTACCGAAAACTCAATATTTTCGTAGGGGTTAACCTACAAATTTTGAGAAAATTTCAAAAAATATGACAATATTTTTTAATGCATAGTTGAATCGTGAACTGACATAAGATGATGGTCAAGAGGTTTGAAATCTTTATTGTCTCTGTTTCTCTAGAGAATAGAGATTTCATATTGGTTATTCTGTTGATTTAGATAGTATATAAATTTTTATTTATTTTAATTTTAAAAAATTAGATACGATGTCTATGTACCATGAAAAAAAGTCTTGCATATATTAACATACAAATATAAAGTAGTTAGAAATTTTACAAAATTATAAAGAGAATAAACTTCAGTGTATAGAACATTTACAGAAAAACTCAATATTTTCGTAAGGGTTAATCCACGGTTTTTTAGAAAAAATCAAAAAATATGATACTCTTGTTTCAATGCATAGTTGCATCGTGTACTGATGTAGAATAATGGTCAAAGAGGTTTGACACCTTTGTTGTCTCTGGTTCTTTAGATAATGTATATTTCATAGTGGTTATTCCATTTATTTAGGTTGTATATAAAGCTTTATTAAATTAAATGTTAAAAAAATAGAAAAGATGTCCATGTACGATGAAAATAAGTTTTGCATACATTAATATAAATTTAGAATATGGTTAGAAATTTTAATACAACTCTAAAGAGTATAAACTTTAGTATATTGAGCATTTATTGAAAAACTCAATATTTTAGTAGGGGGTTAACCAACAAATTTTGAGAAAAAAAATGACAATATATTGGTTAATGCATATTTGCATTTGGAAGGGGGAAAAATGTGGTTAGAAATTTTAAACTACTCTCAAGAGGATAAACTTCAGTGTATTTAACATTTACAGAAAAACTCAATATTTTCGTAGGGGTTAACCCATAAATTTTTAGAAAAATTAAAAAATACGACAATCTTGTTTAAATGTATAATTGCATCGTGTACTGATATAGGATGATGGTCAATGAGGTTTGACACCTTTGTTTTCTCCGTTTCTCTAGAGAATATAGATTATATGTGGTTAGTCCATTGATTTAGATAATATATAAAAAAAATTTAAATTAATTGTTAAAATTTTAGAAACGATGTCCATGTACGATGAATAAAAAATTTGCATACGTAATAGAAATGTAGAATGTGGTTAGAAAAATTTAACAACTCTAAAGAGGATAAAATTCAGTATATAGAGAATTTATCGAAAAACTCAATATTTTCGTAGGGGTTAACCTACAAATTTTGAGAAAATTTCAAAAAATATGACAATATTTTTTAATGCATAGTTGAATCGTGAACTGACATAAGATGATGGTCAAACATGTTTGAAATCTGTGTTGTCTATGTTTCTCTAAAGAATAGATATTTCATAGTGGTTATTCTGCTGATTTATATAGTATATAAATTTTTATTTTTTTTATTTTTTAAAATATGAGAGACGAGGTTCATGTACCATGAAAAAAGTCTTGCATATATTAACATACAAATATAAAGTAGTTAGAAATTTTACACAATTATAAAGAGAATAAACTTCAGTAAATAGAACATTTACTGAAATACTTAATATTTCCGTAGGGGTTAACCCACAATTTTTTAGAAAAATTCAAAAAATTTGATACTATTGTTTTAATCCATAGTTGCATCGTGTACTGATATAGGATGACGGTCAAAGAGGTTTGGCACATTTGTTGTCTCTGGTTCTTTAGAGAATGTATATTCAATAGTGGTTATTCCATTTATTTAGGTTGAATATGAAGTTTTATTAAAAAAATATTAAAAAAATAGAAACGATGTCCATGTACGATGAAAAAAAATTTTACATACATTAATATAAATTTAGAATATGTTTAGAAAATTTTAAACAGCGCTAAAGAGAATATGTTGAATGTATAATTGCATCTTTTACTGATATATGATGATGGTCAATGAGGTTTGGCACCTTTGTTTTCTTCGTTTCTCTAGATAATAGAGATTTTATGTGATTAATCCATTGATTTAGATAATATATGAAGTTTTATTAAATTAACTGTTAAAATTTTAGAAACGATGTCCATGTACGATGAATAAAAGTTTTGCACACGTTAATAGAAATGTAGAATGTGGTTAGAAAAATTTAAACAACACTAAAGAGGATAAAGTTAGAATATAGAGAATTTACCGAAAAAATCAATATTTTCGTAGGGGTTAACCTACAAATTTTGAGAAAATTTAAAAAAATATGACAATATTTTTTAATGCATAGTTGAATCGTGAACTGACATAAGATAATGTTCAAATAGGTTTGAAATCTTTGTTGTCTATGTTTCTCTAGAGAATAGATATTTCATAGTGGTTATTCTGCTGATTTATATAGTATATAAATTTTTATTTTTTTTATTTTTTAAAATATGAGAGACGAGGTTCATGTACCATGAAAAAAGTCTTGCATATATTAACATACAAATATAAAGTAGTTAGAAATTTTACACAATTATAAAGGGAATAAACTTCAGTACATAGAACATTTACTGAAATACTTAATATTTCCGTAGGGGTTAACCCACAATTTTTTAGAAAAATTCAAAAAATTTGATACTATTGTTTTAATCCATAGTTGCATCGTGTACTGATATAGGATGACGGTCAAAGAGGTTTGGCACATTTGTTGTCTCTGGTTCTTTAGAGAATGTATATTCAATAGTGGTTATTCCATTTATTTAGGTTGAATATGAAGTTTTATTTAAAAAAATATTAAAAAAAATAGAAACGATGTCCATGTACGATGAAAAAAAGTTTTACATACATTAATATAAATTTAGAATATGTTTAGAAAATTTTAAACAGCGCTAAAGAGAATATGTTGAATGTATAATTGCATCTTTTACTGATATATGATGATGGTCAATGAGGTTTGGCACCTTTGTTTTCTTCGTTTCTCTAGATAATAGAGATTTTATGTGATTAATCCATTGATTTAGATAATATATGAAGTTTTATTAAATTAACTGTTAAAATTTTAGAAACGATGTCCATGTACGATGAATAAAAGTTTTGCACACGTTAATAGAAATGTAGAATGTGGTTAGAAAAATTTAAACAACACTAAAGAATATAAAGTTAGAATATAGAGAATTTACCGAAAAAATCAATATTTTCGTAGGGGTTAGTTATCCTACAAATTTTGAGAAAATTTAAAAAAATATGACAATATTTTTTAATGCATAGTTGAATCGTGAACTGACATAAGATAATGTTCAAAGAAGTTTGAAATCTTTGTTGTCTATGTTTCTCTAGAGAATAGATATTTCATAGTGGTTATTCTGTTGATTTAGATAGTATATAAATTTTTATTTATTTTAATTTTTAAAATATTAGAGACGATGTCTATGTACCATGAAAAAAGTCTTGCATATATTAAAATTCAAATATAAAGTAGTTAGAAATGTTACACAATTATAAAGGGAATAAATTTCAGTATATAGAACTTTTACTCAAAAACTCAATATTTCCGTAGGGGTTAACCTATAAATTTTGAGAAAATTTCAAAAATATGACAATATTTTTTAATGCATAGTTAAATCATGAACTGACATAAGATGATGGTCAAACAGATTTGAAATCCTTATTGTCTATGTTTCTCTAAAGAATAGATATTTCATAGTGGTTATTCTGCTGATTTAGATAGTATATAAATTTTTTTATTTTATTTTTTTAAATATTAGAGACGAGGTCCATGTACCATTAAAAAAGTCTTGCATATATTAACATACAAATATAAAGTATTTTTAAATTTTACACAATTATAAAAGGAAAAAACTTCAGTGTATAGAACATTTACTGAAAAACTCAATATTTTTGTAAGGGTTAACACACACTTTTTTAGAAAAATTCAATAAATTTGATACTATTATTTTAATGCATAGTTGCATCTTGTACTGATATAGGATGATGTTCAAAGAGGTATGTCACCTTTTTTGTCTTTCGTTCTTTAGATAATGTATATTTAATAGTGGTTATTCCATTTATTTAGGTTGAATATGAAGCTTTATTCAATAAAATATTTAAAAAAATAAAAACGATGTCCATGTACAATGAAAAAAAGTTTCATACATTAATATAAATTTATAATATGGTTAGAAAATTTTAAACAACGCTAAAGAGTATAAACTTTAGTATATAGAGAATTTATTGAAAAACTCAATATTTTAGTATACTGAGAAAAATAAAATAAAACTGAAATATTGTTTAATGCATAATTGCATTTGGAAGGGGGAAATAACATTTCAGAAAAAACTCAATATTTTCGTAGGGGTTAACCCACAAATTTTTTTAAAAAATTCAAAAATGCGACAATCTTGTTTGAATGTATAATTGCATCTTTTACTGATATAGGATGATGGTCAATGAGGTTTGGTACCTTTGTTTTCTTCGTTTCTCTAGAGAATATGGATTTTATGTGGTTAATCCATTGATTTTGATAGTATATGAAGTTTTATTAAATTAACTGTTAAAATTTTAGAAACGATATCCATGTACGATGAATAAAAGTTTTGCATACGTTAATAGAAATGTAGAATGTGGTTAGAAAAATTTAAACAACACTAAAGAGGATAAAATTTAATATATAGAGAATTTACCGAAAAACCTCAATATTTCCATAGGGGTTAACCTACAAATTTTGAGAAAATTTCAAAAAAATATGAAAATATTTTTTAATACATATTTGAGTCGTGAATTCTCACATAAGATGATGGTCAAAGAGTTTTGAAATCTTTATTGTCTTTGTTTCTCTAGAGAATAGAGATTTCATAGTGGTTATTCTGTTGATTTAGATAGTATATAAATTTTTATTTATTTTAATTTTTAAAATATTAGAGACGATGTCCATGTACAATGAAAAAAATCTTGCATATATTAACATACAAATATAAAGTAGTTAGAAATTTTACATAATTATAAAGAGAATAAACTTTAGTGTATAGAACATTTACCAAAAAACTTAATATTTTAGTAGGGGTTAACCTACAAATTCTGAGAAAAATAAAAAAAAATACGACAATATTGTTTAATGCATAGTAGCATTTGGAAGGGGGGAAAGAATGTGGTTAGAAATTTTAAACTACTCTCAAGAGGATAAACTTCAGTGTATTTAATATTTACAGAAAAACTCAATATTTTCGTAGGGGTTATACTTAAGATATTAATAAGTTTCAAATTTTTTTTTAAAAATAATACCTAAAATTCAAAACAAATCTCTTGAAATTTTCAATATTCTACATAAAAACATTAAGTATATATATTTATGGTAGGAGAAATTCAAAAATACAACAATCTTGTTTGAATGTATAATTGCATCGTGTACTGATATAGGATGATGGTCAATGATTTTTGGCACCTTTGTTTTCTCTGTTTCTCTAGAGAATAGAGATTTTATGTGGTTAGTCCATTGATTTAGATAGTATTTGAAGTTTTATTAAATTAATTATTAAAATTTTAGAAATGATATCCAAGTACGATGAATAAAAGTTTTGCATACGTTAGTATAAATGTAGAATGTGGTTAGAAAAATTTAAACGACACTAAAGAGGATAAAATTAAGTATATAGAGAATTTACCGAAAAACTTAATATTTTCATAGGGGTTAACCTACAAATTTTGAGAAAATTTTAAAAATATGACCATATTTTTTAATGCATTGTTGAGTCGTAAACTGAAATAAGATGATGGTCAAAGAGGTTTGAAATCTTTGTTGTCTCTGTTCTCTAGAGAATAGAGATTTCATAGTGGTTATTCTGCTGATTTAGATAGTATATAAATTTTTATTTATTTTAATTTTTAAAACATAAGAGACGATGTCCATGTACCATAAAAAAATTCTTGCATACATTAACATACAAATATAAAGTAGTTATAAATTTTACACAATTATAAAGTGAATAAACTTCAGTGTATAGAATATTTATACGAAATTTCAATATTTTCGTAGGCGTTAGCCCTCAGTTTTTAGAAAAATTCAAAAAATATTATACTCGTGTTTTAATGCATTGTTGTATCGTGTACTGATATAGGATGATGTTCAAAGAGGTTTGGCACCTTTTTGTCTTTGGTTCTTTAGAGAATGTATATTTCATAGTGGTTATTCTATTTATTTATGTTGTATATGAAGTTTTATTAAATTATATATTAAGAAAATAGAAACGATGTCCATGTACGATGATAAATTTTTTTGCATATATTAATATAAATTTAGAATATGGATAGAAAATTTTAAACAACACTAAAGAGTATAAACTTTAGTATATAGAGCATTTACCGAAAAACTCAATATTTTAGTATGGGTTAACCTACAAATTCTGAGAAAATAGAAAAAAAAATATGAGAATATTTTTTAATGTATAGTTGCATTTGGAAGGGGGGAAAGAATGTGGTTATAAATTTTAAACTACTCTCAAGAGGTTAAATTTCAGTGTATTTAACATTTACAGAAAAATTCAATATTTTCGTAGGGTTAACCCACAAATTTTTAGAAACATTTAAAAATACGACAATTTTTTTTGAATGTATAATTGCATCGTGTACTGATATAATATGATGGTCAATGAGGTTTGGCACCTTTGTTTTCTCCGTTTCTCTAGATAATAGAGATTTTATGTGGTTTGTCCATTGATTTAGATATTATTTGAAGTTTTATTAAATTAATTGTTAAAATTTTAGAAATGATATCCAAGTACGACGAATAAAAGTTTTGCATAAGTTAATAAAAATGTATAATGTGGTTAGAAAAATTTAAACAACACTAAACAAGATAAAATTCAATATATAGAGAATTTACCGAAAAACTCAATATTTTTGTAGGGGAAACACCTACAAATTTTGAGAAATTTTCAAAAATATGACAATATTTTTTAATGCATAGTTGAATCATGAATGACATAAGATGATGGTCAAAGAATTTTGAAATCTTTGTTGTCTTTGTTTCTCTAGATAATAGAGATGTCATAGTGGTTATCTTTTTGATTTAGATAGTATATAAATTTTTTTTTATTTTAATTTTTAAAATATTAGAGAAGATATTCATGTACCATGAAAAAAGTCTTGCATATATTAACATATAAATATAAAGTAGTTAGAAATTTTACATAATTATAAAGAGAATAAACTTCAGTGTATAGAATATTTACTGAAAACACACAATATTTTCGTAGGGGTTAACCCACAGTTTTTTAGAAAAATTCAAAAAATATGATACTCTTGTTTTAACGCTTAGTTTCATCGTGTACTGATATAGGATGATGCTCAAAGAGGTTTGGCACCTTTTTGTCTTTGTTTCTTTAGAGAATGTATATTTCATAGTGGTTATTTAATTTATTTAAGTTGTATATAAAGTTTTATTAAATTAAATATTAAAAAATAGAAACGATGTCCACGTATAATGAAAAAACGTTTTGCATATATTAATATAAATTTAAACATAGTTAGAAAATTTTAAACAACGCTAAAGAGTATAAACTTTAGTATATAGAACATTTACCGAAAAAATCAATATTTTCGTAGGGGTTAACCTACAAATTTTCAGAAAATTTCAAAAATATGACAATATTTTTTAATACATAGTTGAATCATGAACTGACATGAAATGATGGTCAAAGAGTTTTTAAATCTTTGTTGTCTTTGTTTCTCTAGAGAATAGAGATGTCATAGTGGTTATCTTTTTGATTTAGATAGTATATAGATTTTTATTTATTTTAATTTTTAAAATATTAGAGAAGATGTCCATATACCATGAAAAAAGTCTTGCATATATTAACATTAAAATATAAAGTAGTTAGTAATTTTACATAATTATAAAGAGAATAAACTTCAGTGTATAGAACATTTATTGAAAACACACAATATTTTCGTAGGGGTTAACCCACAGTTTCTTAGAAAAATTCAAAAAATATGATACTCTTGTTTTAATGCATAGTTTCATCGTGTATTGATATAGGATGATGCTCAAAAAGGTTTGGCACCTTTTTGTCTTTGTTTCTTTAGAGAATGTATATTTCATAGTGGTTATTTAATTTATTTAAGTTGTATATAAAGTTTTATTAAATTAAATATTAAAAAATAGAAACAATGTCCACGTATAATGAAAAAACGTTTTGCATATATTAATATAAATTTAGAATATGTTTAGAAAATTTTAAA
The DNA here is from genome assembly GCA_905132765.1 of Moricandia arvensis. Classification (NCBI taxonomy): domain Eukaryota; kingdom Viridiplantae; phylum Streptophyta; class Magnoliopsida; order Brassicales; family Brassicaceae; genus Moricandia; species Moricandia arvensis. The sequence goes on from CAJHQP010000381.1 coordinate 52,172, forward strand.
CAAAGCTAAAGAGTATAAACTTTAGTATATAGAGCATTTACCGAAAAACTCAATATTTTAGTAGGGATTAACCTACAAATTCTGAAAAAAATAAAAAAAAATATGAAAATATTATTTAATGCATAGTTGCATTTGGAAGGGGGAAAGAATGTGATTAGAAATTTTAAACTACTCTCAAGAGGATAAATTTCAGTGTATTTAACATTTACAGAAAAAATCAATATTTTCGTAGGGATTAAGCCACAAATTTTTAGAAAAATTCAAAAATACTAAAATCTTGTTTGGATGTATAATTGCATCGTGTACTGATATAGGATGATGGTCAACGAAGTTTGGCACCTTTGTTTTCTCCGTTTCTCTAGAGAATATAAATTTTATGTGGTTAGTCCATTGATTTAGATAGCATCTGAAGTTTTATTAAATTAATTGATAAAATTTTAGAAATGATATCCAAATACGATGAATAAACGTTTTGCATACATTAATAGAAATGTAAAATGTGGTTAGAAAATTTAAACAACACTAAAGAGGATAAAATTCAGTATATAGAGAATTTACCGAAAAACTCAATATTTTCGTAGGGGTTAACCTACAAATTTTGAGAAATTTTCAAAAATTATGACAACATTTTTAATGCATAGTTGAATCGTGAACTGACATAAGATGATGATCAAAAAGTTTTGAGATCTTTGTTGTCTTTGTTTCTCTAGAGAATAGAGATTTCATAGTGGTTATTCTGTTGATTTAGATAGTATATAAATTTTTATTTATTTTAATTTTTAAAATATTAGAGACGATGTCCATGTACAATGAAAAAAATCTTGCATATATTAACATACAAATATAAAGTAGTTAGAAATTTTACATAATTATAAAGAGAATAAACTTTAGTGTATATAACATTTACTGAAAACACAATATTTTCATAGGGGTTAACCCACAGTTTTTTAGAAAAAATCAAAAAATATTATACTTTTTTTTAATGCATAGTTACATCGTGTACTGATATATGATGATGGTCAAAGAGGTTTGGCACTTCTTTGTCTTTGGTTCTTTAGAGATTGTATATTTCATAGTGGTTATTCCATTTATTTAGGTTGTATATGAAGTTTTATTAAATTAAATATTAAAAAATAGAAACGATATCCATGTAAATGAAAAAAAGTTTTGCATATATTAATATAAATTTAAACATAGTTAGAAAATTTTAAACAACGCTAAAGAGTATAAACTTTAGTATATAGAACATTTACCGAAAAACTTAATATTTTAGTAAGGGTTAACCTACAAATTCTGAGACAAAAAAATATGACAATATTTTTTAGGAAAATTGCACCTAGTAACTAAGAAAAAAAACAAAATTAATAATCTAACCAAAATCTCATCCTCTCTCCTCTTTTCTCTTCCTATTTCTCTCCACTATCTCTCTAAAAAACTAATTATCCTTTTTGTTTTGGTTATTTCACAAATAACCCCTATTATTTAATGCATAGTTACATTTGGAAGGAGGGAAATAATGTGGTTATAAATTTTAAACTACTCTCAAGAGGATAAACTTCAGTGTATTTATGTAGTTAACATCATGAATTTAATTTCATTAATTCAAAAAGTGACCTAGACGTTTCAGATGTTAATTTTGTTTAATTCTCTCATTCATTAACTAAAAATCCGATCCATAGTGTAACTTAACTAATTTTTTTTTCTCTTTTGTAGTGGTTGGTCAAATTTTAATTAAATTATGGTCGGATAAATTAATTTTAATTGATAATTTGGAGAATTAATATTTAATGTCTTCAACGTCCATGTCATTTTTTGAATTACAAAATTAAAGTCGTGATGTTAACTATATAATATATACTTTGTGTAACAAGATATACATTAATTCAGTATGCATGGCTACTTATGAATTAGTCAATTGCAATCATGTTTCCTTAAAAAAATAATTGTTTTGTTTTTATATAACCAATATGAATTAGTCAATAGCAATCATGTTTCCTTAAAAAAATAATTGTTTTGTTTTTATATAACCAATAGGTGTAACTCTTTAATTGCATTTTATTTCCCTGTCTCGATCTATTTTATTGTATACTAAGCTAGCTTGGGAAGTTTACATCTACCTCTAGTCACATACGACTTGAGTAGTTCAACAATCTACTTCTTCGAAATTATTTTTTTGTGTAAATATATTAGGTCTTGTACGTAGATTTATACATAAAGTCTTCAACAATAATATGTTCTATTTACTAAAGAAAAAAAAAACATAAAGTCTATATATATGATAGACTTTGATTTCTTCATTTTTATTGTGCATCAATGGCAATAACTTCCAAATCAATAGCTCTCTCTTTAATCATCACTCAACTATGCCTCGTTTCTTGCGTGTCAAGTCAACTACAAGAAACAGAGTTTCTTTACCACGGTTTCTTCGAAGCCAATGTACTCAAGTATGGATCCTCCACGATCCTCCCAAGTGGCATCTTGGAGCTAACAAACAGCTCAAGGAGACAAATGGGTCAAGCCTTCCATGGCTTCCCTATACCATTCAACAACCCTAACGACTCATCAAACTCGCTTTCTTTCTCCACAAGTTTCGTTTTCTCAATCAACTCACCAGGTCATGGCCTAACCTTTGTGATCTCTCCCTCCATGGATTTCACACGAGCCATGCCGAGCCAGTTCCTAGGTCTCTTCAACTCTTCAAACAACGGAAACTCCACTAACAGAATCCTCGCGGTGGAGTTTGACACTGTGAAGTCTAACGAGTTTCTTGACATAGACGGTAACCATGTGGGGATAGACCTCAACGGTTTGGTCTCTCTTGAATCTGCACCAGCTGCGTTTTTCTCTAACCACCAGAGCAAGAACATAAGCTTGACGCTCTCGAGTGAAGATCCCATTAGGGCTTGGATCGAATACAGTGGTGAGGACATGCTTCTCAACGTCACATTGGCTCCTCTTGACATTTCTAAACCTAAGTTTCCTCTTTTGTCAAGAAAGATGAACCTGTCTGAGATTTTTGTTGAGAAGATGTATGTGGGATTCTCAGCTTCCACTGGAAACATTACGAGTGATCATCATGTGATTGGATGGAGCTTTAGCAGAGAAGGAAGGGCAAAAGACTTTGATCTCACTCTACTTCCTTCTACCTCTTCTCCATCTGATTTTGATGACTTTGATCCCATTTCAGATCCTCCTTTAGAGTCAGGAACCCTAAACTCTAAAGTCACAAAACTAATCATAGTCTGCACAATTGCAGTCATGGTCTTTATAATTTGATTGAGCCAAGAGGCAAAAGCATTGGTCCCTATGATAATTGTATTACTTTCCTGATTTTATTACAGAACACTAGCAATGCTTCCTTGATATTTACACTTGTTGATCTGCTCATGCTCCAGTTTTTTTGCTTGCTTCCCTTCTCACTACCCATGATAGAACTACATATAAACACATTTGACTTCTTAGATAACATGCATGAAGAAAGGAAGGAGAAGCTTTCGTTTCAACTCCATGAGCCATTTTGTTTTGCCATCAAACTTGGAATAATTTTCTAGAGATGCTACCTTACATTGTTCCTGCTCCAAACGGTAAGAGAAGCCAAACAAAAATGTTGGAGAATGTTTTATAGAGCAACAAGCCAAACAAAGTACTTTCCCATAAATAAACACATCTTTCTCGCAGATGTTGGTCTAAAATCATGAGAGAAAATTAAAGACACTGGACAATGAAGGACTAACTTCTCTAAAAGCATTGCTATTGTCAAGATCAGAACTCGAACTCGCCTAATGCCTGAAAAGAAGTAGACAGCAAATGTCAGTATTATCGTTAACCAGAATAACTCCAAGCTTAACTGACGGGGGAAACATAGTACTTTGTTGAAGAGGATGTCCTTATCGTTTATATGCATGATCCCATCTTTCAGATTGCACTTCCACCTGCTCTTTGTGCGAGTCACCTGATTTACAACACCAAACAATTAGACTTACCTGCAGAGAACAGAACACACACATTCAGACAACAGGAGAGTTACTTACCTTGTCAAACTGAGCCAAAACCAGATGTTGCGTGTTCATATCCTCTCCACTCTCTAAGTCATCCAGCTCGTCATCATCATCATCTTCATTCAACAGCTCTTCGTCATCTTCAATGATATCGTTTTGTGCAGTAACAGGAGTGCTCGTTTGGATCTCTAACAAAGAGTGATTTTAGCACAACATAATTATTTAATTCCAATTCACTCTCTAGCAATTTTGTTTGGCTTCTCTCACCGTTTGGAGCAGGAGTTCTGCCCTCGTTGAAGTCTTCACTTGGTCCTTGATAGCTGTATATCTGCAACTCGGAAAATATTCAATGTCATAAGAGATTCTGACTACTCAATGAGGAGCTGAAGCATTCTTACATTTGGAGTGGACAACATTTCATCATAAGGGTCAGGCATTGGCCCATCCATTTGAGGTATCTTTGAAGATGAGCAGATGACATCTCGTGGGACCCTTTTATCGTTAACAAAGGTTATGCAGAGTGTATTACCCTCAAGGCTTGCCTGCAAAATTGCGTTCAAATGAGATGAATCACCAAGATTTCAATAAATACTTCATTCTTTTTCTAAGACAGAAAACAAATGTCTAGTTCTACACACAAACCATAGGCATAGCATCACTTGCACCATCCTGTTGTGGTATAGATCCACCATTTTGATATTGTGCAGAAGAATCATCACGCTTCCGCTTCCCGGTTGATGGGACGAATAAATCCTGAAAGTATTCCAATTTAAGATAATAAGTTCCATAGTTCATTGTTCAGATTTGAAAAGAGTACTAATCAAATCAATCATGTAAGTGTTGCAATGAATATTTTAAGCCCAAACTCAAGGTTCTGGATATAGATGTAAGTAGAATTACCTGCGTAAAATGTTGATTAGGGTTTCCTCTCTCAGGCTCATCACGGCCATCCACATAAGCTGGCAGCAGATCAGACATTTATATCCCAAACAACAAACTGAGACATGTTTGTAAAACTAGTACTTACCAACATTTACATCAAGCCTTGGATTTGTCCACGGTGAAGGCGGTTGCTGCAATAAGGAGCATACTCTCAGTTTTTACAATCACTTGAAAATCAGTTACACAACACATCATTTTGAGAAAGTAGAGCTCACCATATAAGGACTGGGCCTTGCTTTAACATCAGCGTGGCTTCCATTATCAGTTCCAGGAGTTGGATAATCACTTGATCCAGTAGGGATATTATACATTGAAGAGTTATCAGCAGTACCAGGAAGCGGTGTTGGAAGAGGAGTCTGCAACGGTGTCTACTCCACACAGTCAAAAAATAAAACCATTTCATTCGTCAAAATGACAGAATCTGATGTTACTAGTGCTAGTAGACAATACGGTCTTACAACAACAACAACATCTGTGTGTTTCGTTTTTCGATTACATATTCAAGGCTAGTGAAGGAGTACTTACAGGAGGGAAGAGCATTTCAGCAGTGGGAGTCTCATACTCCTCTGTACCTTCATAAGGAACATTCAGATCATGAGTCAATGGACCTCCAGGTGTTGGCCTCTGAGCCGATGACCTTTCAATTGGTCCAGACAAGACACCAGCTTGCATCATCTTCGTCTCCCAAATCTACTCGGACAAAACAAACAACAACTAAGTTCCTAGAAACCCTAACTAAAAAGCATCAAACTTTCAATTGAAAACTTACTCCTTGAAGCTCAGAGAGAACACTCTCGCCAGGACCTCCGTTGTTAACGAACTCCTCACGAACTTTGCTGACAACATCCTCGATGACGTGGATATACACACCGCTCGTCGTCGTCGTTGTAGCCATCTTCTCTCAAATCTCCTAAAAACTAGTTCCGGCCAAAAATGAAATTGGCCCTCCGCGAATCTGAAAGCATCAATTTTTTTAAAAATTACTACAAAAGAAATGCACTTTAAGACAATCGGAGCCAGTTAAGCTCACCTAGGTTAAGGTTGAGGTTGTAAGACGGAGGTTAGTAGAGATCGGCGACGAAGCAGAAGAGATCGAAAGCACCGGTCAAGACAAAAATTAAAAAAAAAAAAAAAAAGAGAGAAGAATATAAATAGGTTTGGATCAGATTATATCTCAATATTGGACACGTGTAATCATCTGCGCCACCGCAAGATTTTTTTTTTGTCACGCAAACCAAACTAAAGGTACCCGTTTGGTTTGGTTTTTTTCCTTCGATACAAACGGTTTGGTTCCGTTCGGTTGATTGAAAATCCAAACCAAGCCAACAACCAACTACTATTTCTTTTACTTTTTTTTGGTTTTTCATATATTATTATTTTATTATACATTATAAAAGTAACTAAAATAATATTTCTTTCAAATGAATGTTTACCTCTAAAGTTTGTTTATAGTTGCAAGTTTTAAGTGGAACTAGTTAAGTTTTTCTTTTTTACATTAAAAAAAAAAATTGAATGGAGAAATAAAAAAATACTTAATATTCTACTACCTTTTATTCAACCTAAAATGTCAACGTTTAGGGTGTGATTGGTTATTTTGGAGTAAAAAAGAGGAAATTAAATAGGTGAAGAAGAGATTAAAAAGGTAAAATGAGAAAGAGCAAAAACTTAAGTAAATGTGTTTACTCTAATTTAAGTGAGAGTAAATATGTATCTTGATTTTTATCCATCCGAATAGTAACTAGAGAAACTAAGTGGAAACATGTGTTTACTTGATTAGTAACTTTTTTTAGATTGATCAAATCTCTTAAATAAACATTTTAAGTTTTTATCGCAGAAATATATTTTTAAAAAATATCCAAATAAACATTTTTATTTCAAAAATTCTCATATTTTTTTATTTTTAATTTCAAACATCAAGTGCAAAATTATGTCTCATAATTCTAAATCCTAAGTATATATTAGTTAACTCAAAGAATATAAATGTATATTTACATTTTTAATAAAAAAAAAAAAATTTAAATGTTATTTTGTTGACAATTTTTTTAAAGTCGATATTATGGTATTTCTATTTTAGATTAATCAAGAGTAAATATTTTTTTCTCTTTAAATGTTTACTCTATAGGTGAAATTCAGTCCCACTCTTAGAAAAATGTTTAGCTCCACTATTTTTATTCTTCTAAACATATTAAAGACCATAAACGAAATTTAAAAATTAGTTGAGCTTTCCAACTCCTTTGCACATTTTCCTTGGGTTAAGTAGGACGTTGGTGTTGTATAATCCATATTCACATGCAATATTAATGATTTTTAAACTCATACTAACGACCACGATACTACTACACATGTATATATTACTTTCTCAGTTGCTACTCCTTCAATCATTACCATGAAACATGTTTTGTCTGACCTGTTATTGTGGAGCAAATAGTCACTTGAACATGTGACGTTTAGGCTCATCCTTATTAACCCTTAATCAAGTTATTGATTGATCTTAAGATAGTCAACAAATCTATAGCTTCCCTCGATCAAAACGAGCAGTCGCCACACTTGGTTTCACAGTTTCAAAAATCAGAAACCGTTAGATCTTCACTCTGACAAATCCAACGACTATCTCATCGCCACGTCATCTTTTTCCAAAAGTTTGTAATGTTTCTGACACTGTTCACTTTCTCCCCTTTGTACTTTTGTGTTTGGTTTCTCACCTGAGAAGTCTGAGTTCTTTCTTTACTCGTTTGTATTTTTTTACCGTAAGATAAATTATCCGTACGATTATTTTCGTGTGTTTTTTGTTTGCAATAATTGAATAAATCTATAACGTGATCACTTATTTTCTGATTAAATCCAAAATTGGTATGACGATGATGACATTATCGTCAGAGTCAAAAAAAGATAAAGATCGAGTGGTTCACAATTTTCCACTGGATTCTTCGATATATATATATATATATTTCAATATTTCATTTTTCTCCCATTCTAATGCTTCAAATAGTAATATACATGACAAATGCAATACGGTTCTGATAATAAAAAACATATAAATATATGTATAGATTTTTGTTAGGGTGATACGTTATAGTTCATCACCATTAGAAGCTTTTTAAATCAGACGATTAGTGTTATTCATGTCGGTCTATAACGCGGATAGTGCCCAAGTACATACATTCTTATACACAAGCATATATTATTTTTTGTTTAAATATAATATGGCTTCATATATTATATACTATTAGATTAGTTTCTTTTGGTTTCATATATAGAAAATTTAGTTCTGGGGAGTGGGAATCTTCCTTGTATTAAAGAGACAAAAACTGTGAAAAGAATACTGCCACAGGATGCAAAAACGAATATATTTAAAGATTAGGTTCTAAAAAGGACTTTTTAAAAAGAAAAAAAAAAGAAACTAAATACATAGCCTTCAAAATGAAAAGTTGGTGCAACTCTTTGAAGAATTTTATTCTCTTCTTGTTTTGTTTAGATTCTATTGGATATGGATTTGCTTTACTGATTCAGTTAGTCAATGAATAATCAGAAATGGACAAAAAGGATAACAAATCCAAAATATTTATCATGTTTGGCACTTGCCAAGATCTATAATCTAATAGTAGCATAAACTTTATTGACCACATAATCAGGATAATCATGCATTAACTAGAACCCATTATCGTTTGTTCTGTTAAAAGTATTGTTTGAAGTCTAATCACGGCCATAAAAAGAGCTGCAAAAAGGGCATATGGAGCCAAGTAAAATTAGTAAAAAACTATGTGAAAAATACTCAGATCTGTTGACCAAAAAAACAACCTCAGATCTTTGACCAAATAAATATCATTGGTTATTATTAAATTATTTTTTCCAGACATTGTGAAAGTGACTATTCGATTTAATCCAAGCAAAATAATTGTACGTCTCGACACATCGACCCTCCAGATTGTGGCATAATTTTTTTCACCTTTTTTGTAAAATATTCGATGTGTTAAAATTATTTTTCATGACTCTGTTCTTATCAAAATTAATAATATATTATCAAAAGAATCTCATTCTTTTACAATGTACTAGTATAGAAACTTGTAGCACCAACCTAGAGTAGAGAGAATCAAACTCTGATCTAGTAGAAGAAAACAAAAAGAATATAGAATGCATGAGATCTAAGCTAGGAATCATGTTTATGCCAACATACAAGCATAGCCACACACCTTCTCATGATGTAAAACCTTCCCTTCTGTTCTTTGGCCAAGCTACTGTACTTTTGGGTAATGGAAGAAGAAGATGATGATGATCCTTTCTCTTTCTTTGAGGAACTTCTGGAGATGGATGATGATGAAGAAGGCACTGAGCATTTAGTGGATGAGCTTCTTACAAAGGCAGGAGCCTTTGTGGAGGAAGCACTAGTTGAGTAGCTTCTTGAGAACTTAGATTTAGAGGAACTAGAAGATGAGCATGATGCATCCTTTTTGGACAGCTTCCACTTCTCATCCATGTCTGAAGAAAGAAAGATGGAGAGGAGATGTAGAGCTTCTTTTGACTCAGATGAAGGCCGGTCTCTATTTTTTTTTGTTTTATTTTTTTATTTGATTGTGAGTTTGTGGTGATTGAGCTAAGGAGAGATAGTGATCTAGAGAGAGGTTGAGACAAGAGAACTGCTTATATATAGTGAGTCCTACCAAAATAAAACTAAATGGGAAAATGGAAATGATGAGGCAAGATAGTGAACTGGAATATTGAGTTAGTTAATTTAAAAATCATACATTATAGTATTGTTTAGCTAGGCTTGGTAAGGGGAAAGTATTATATAACTATTATCTCCTACACAAATTTATACCTAATTAAACTTCTTAAAACTAAATGTCATAGAGCCGTAATAACACAAAAGTTAAACAAATAATATTACCTGAGTATAAAAGTTCAAAGGAACATAGTTTAGTTATATAGGATAGTTTAGTAAGTTTTAACCAAAATTTTATGTTTTCTGCTTAGTAACTTCCTTTTTCAGTCTTTAATTTCCATTTAAAGTTTTTTTATGCAGAGAAAAAAATCTGTTTTTAATAAATTACAAATATAACTTTCATGAGTATAACTTTCACAAGTAAGATGTGTATATCATCTAAAACGCTTATATATATATATATATATATATATATATATAGCACATAACCTTAATATAATAAAGTTGTTAATAATAATATCTCTAGCTTTATTTCATACTCAAAAATGAAGTTTGCAGTAAAATCCTCTTTAATCATATTTCATTTCTATCTAAGTAAAAAATAAGATTACTCGAAGAGGTAATGTGTTTTTAATTCATTATTTTAAAACTGAGTAAAATTAAATTTATTTTCGGCTTTATATAAAATTACATTTTAGTGTAAAAATAGGATAATATTTTTAAAAATGCTCAAAATCTGGCCTTCCTGTTTCATACTTTCTCTTTATTTATTTGTTTTTTGTTGGTCTTCTCTTTAATACATGGATAAGCCTATTTTCTTAATTTCACTTGATTAGTTTTGTTTTATTTTCTTGATTGCTCAACACTAGTTTTGATTCATTGGTCCGAAATGACTCGAGATCATCATTTTTTTTTGTAGGTTTCACATTTTCATCAAAATGACTTGAAACTTCAGATACGAATATATGAATCACTCATTATAATTGGAAAAATAAATCAAGAAAACAAAGACGTTAACAACTAACGTAATCAACCGTCACGTGAAAGAGAGATGACATTAAACTGTATCCATACATGTGTGTGGGTGTTTATTGGTCTACAACTGAAAGTATATTTACGCAAATAAAACTATTATAGTGGCAAGGCAACCATAAGAAGTTTTGTAAAAATAGATTACTTATTTCTAAAATTAGTTGCCTTTTATAACTAATAACTTTGGAATTATACCTACGCCTATATATATATTTAGTCAAATGACGAGGATCCAACAGAAAGAATATTCTTGACGAGTGATTCAAGTCTTCTTATTTGAACATCGTGCCTTGAATTATAAATGAAGCCATTAAACAAATCTTGAAGATCAAAGAGTTCTAAATTTTTTTGTTTAAAAGATAGAAAATTCTAGAATATTTATTATTAATGTTGAAAAGGAGAGACATTATTATTTTCAAATTTATCTACTAACGTCTAAGATCTAAGAGCGGGGTCTTGTCTCTCGAGTCATACAATGAATCAGTGGTCGACAATTATAAGAGTTTTTTCAAAACAAAAACATTAATTTTTTTTTCGTGAAAATATGATTTGAGAGTGTTTGGAGAGAAAGGAGCAAAGAAGGACGGGACTAATAAAAGTGTATCTTACGATAAATATTATCGAGAACGGGACCAAGAGTAGACAGCTTTGGGTCTAATAATATTCCACATGTTTCTTTCACTTGTAGTGTTTTTAAAACAGCCTGGGTTTCCCGAAAACAACTCATTCAACTGTAGCCATGGCATATAAAACCATGCCTACGTACTTTCCACCATATTTTTTTTGTAATTTACAGAGTCTCTAATTGCTAAAAGAAAAGTTTAAGCAACAAAAAAATCTCAACGTATTTCGATGATGATTTAATGATGTTAACGTCATAAGATAGGATGCAATTTTTTTTCCTAGCATAGTTCAGTGACGTTTAAGGAAAATAAAAGTTTAATAAGGTAAAATTTTGGTTCGATTCCCGTTGGTTATCCGGACTGTTTTAAATGGTAAAAATATGTAGTTGTTATATACTCTCTCCGTTTCGTTTTAGTTGTCGTTCTAGGTTTTTACACGCAGATTAAGAAACCATTTAATTTTACATATTCTCTAGATAAAAACACAATTACCTATACACCTAACCACATTTCAACCAATAAAAAAATAGAATATTAAATAAAACTAATAAATTTTGCATTGAAATTATAAAACGACACTTATTTTGAAACAAAAAAATTTCTCTACAACGACGACTAAATCGAAACGGAGGTAGTAAAAGAAATAGAAAGTAAACTACTCCCTCTGTTTTCATTTAGTTGACGTTTGACAAGACTGCACACAAATTAAGGAAGTTGGTATATTGTCTATTTTATCCTTATTTTCATTATTTTTGATGTGTAAACTGTCGATTATAACTATTAATACAAGGGTAAATAGAGTCAAAAGTCATCCTATTCTGTATAGAAGTTTGAAAACGTCAAAAAATTTGACACAGAAAAAAAACTCTAAAACGTCATTTATAACAAAACAGAGGGAGTATTAAACACATTATACTTACATACCTTTACTAGTATTTGACTAGTCAAACATTTCTGTCAAGTTAAAGTAGTTTTAATTGTTTTTTGCAAGAGCATTAATTAACTTGTATCTGACAGTTTACCTCGATAATCAGACAAATAGTAACTAGACATTGATTAACACAATAAATAAGAATCTAACAAACATTAATGAATTAATAACTAAGTCTGACAAAAAAAAACAATATCTTCAGAACAAAAATAAACTTACAAGTTCAACCGACAAAAGATCCAATTCTTCTGTTAGTGTAAACAAACTACTAGAGAAAGTTAGAGGAAGAAGACCATAGCTAACATATTTTCTTGTATTGATCTTTTATCTGTGAAAGAATACTTATATAGTGAATGTCTTTGGTTAAACTAACACTAAACTATAGATTAAACCAAACACTGATAACATGGTTAAGTATTCTAATAGTTTTGGAAATGTTTTTAATGATTAGAAAGTTTTAGGTCAGAAGGTCCAAAATTTTATTAAACCGAAAATCCAATGAGATAATGATTAAAATAGACTTTAAAATGTTTTTATTTATAAAATAGTATTAAATAAAAAAATTAAAATATATTTTATTAAAAAATGTAAATATATATTAATATTCTTTGATTTAGTTAATTTATACTTGAAGTTTAAATTTATGAGGTAGAATTATGTAGGTGAAATTTAAAATAAAAAAAATATTAGAATTTTTAAAATAAAAAAGTATGTACCAAGGCGGCTCTTATTGCTACTAGGCATGAAGGAGCAACAGTTACAATGGCTCACTCTATTGATCGTGTTATTGGTGGTCTTGAGAAGAAAAACAGGGTATGTGCTAGTCCTCAATAAGAATCTAGGATACTTCTCAAGCTTGAAACCCAACCTACATGGTTAAAACTCATCATGATCCAAAGATTTGTATGTTCTTTTCCAAATGTTATACAATTTCTTTTGGTGGTTCCATGAGTGCAGGTAATAAGCAAGCTGGAACGTCGTACAGTTGCATATCATGAATCTGGTCATGCTGTTGCTGGGTGGTTTCTGGAACATGCAGAACCATTGCTAAAGGTGACTATCGTACCTCGTGGCACAACAGCGCTTGGGTTTTGCACAGTATGTTCCAAATGAAAACTTGCTAATGACCAAAGAACAACTCTTCGACATGACTTGCATGACTCTCGGCGGCCGGGCAGCTGAACAGGTAATTTAGCTCTCTCAACCAACTCCTTTGGCTGTGAAACTAGTAGTGCTAAGAGTTAGCATATGCTACATATGTGAAACTAGTAAACCGAGTGAGAACGGCCAAGTGGTCTTGAGAGAGCTTCGGCCCCAATACGGATCCGGGTTCGAATCATGCTGGTTACTGGGGTTAAACTTTAACATCTTAGTTCCCCCAGCGTCCGGTGACCGAAGCGTAATCTGGTCAATAATGTGGGCTGTTACGGACATTCGCCGTTAGTCTAGACCTATTTCGGTAAGGGCCAGGAAACACCGGGTTATTAAAAAAAAAAAAGAAACTAGTAGTGTTAAAGTTAGGAAGCAGTGTTTTGGTTTGGTTAAAAGGCTACATCTCTCTACTAAAGGGTAAGCTTTCAAGATCAATACATAGAGTGTCACAAAGCAAATCAAAAGAAAGAAACAAATGTTATTACATAATTAATATTTTGATTGTGTCACAAGCTAAGAAGGGACCCAACAAGAAGAGGAGAACAGGATGCGACCTTTCCAACCTTGCAAGAACCAGTTACTATCTTGATCAAGCACAAAGTCTTTATGGTAACCCCACTTCTTCATCTTTTCCCTAAAAAACTCCACAAGCTCTGCCTTCACAGGCTTCTGCTTAAACCCAGCCCTCATCATCCTCACTTGCCATTGCTTGTAAGTCTCAGGTCTCTCCACTCTATCAACTCCTTCACACGCAATCACATTCATCACTTCTCTCCCAAAAAACTCCCCTTCGAAATGCATCCTCTCCGGGTTCTCCTTGGACAAAGTAGAACCAAACATGTCAAAGAGCGACGAGTAATGAAACAAAGCTTCTTTAAACCGCGTGGCGAAGAAGGGAGCATTGAAAGACCCGTTGATGGTCGAGCTGAGGAAAACGTCAGGCTTCATGTCTCTGATCAGTTTCAAGAACCCGTCTCTAGGACAATCCTCTTCCCCTGGAGTCACGTCCCTTAGGTTCTTGAACCTGAGCACTGAGTTAACCGCAAGTACTTCGTTTGGTCGGATTTTGAACTCTTCCATGCGGATTGTCTCCCAGTTCTTAGACGCTATTGCGTTGTATTCAAACGGAACACCAAACCGTTTGCAATACTCTCTCAGTCTCCGACCAGTATCCTCTATCTTCTCCGTTGGACGATGCCCGTTTTGAGGAAGCTCCACACCGGTTATCCTCAGCTTCCTCGGCCCGGTCTTTTTCTTGGTTATGTACTGTATAAACATGGGCCACTGGAAACCGTAAAGGATCCCAAAGTCGATTATATGAAGCACTGAAGCATCTCTGGAAGCGTCAAGAATCATCTTGTTGGAGAAGAAGTAGATCAAAGTCATGAAGGGAGAAGCAGACAAGAAGGCTTTGTATGTTTTAAGAATCTGAGCAGCTGTACGTTTCTTTGACGTTATGGAGTCGTAGTAACTCTGGATCGTACCCCCGCTGCTTCCTTGAAGACGTGCCTCGAGTGCCTTGGCGAAGAAGTAAGCTAGTCTTTGTGATGCATCGCCTAGAGGTGAGGACTGTTTCTTGATCTGTTTCAGCAATTCATCAGCTGTGAGCTTATCTCCTGATGAAATGGATTGTGCGCATAGAGTGAGAAGCGTGCGGAAATCAACAGCTTTGCTCTTCTTCCTCTTAGCACGACCCGGTGCCTTGCTTGACAAGTTATCGATTTCTTCTTCTTTGATCTGTGGTTCGTAATTGGTATCAAGAAGCAAAACTTTATCAAACAACTCTGTTATGTTACCATCATCTACATTCACTGCAGGTTGCTTACTGCTCCTAGCTTCCTCTAGGTCCTCTTCTTCACGCTCGTGATGATTCTTCCTAACTCTTGAGACACTAGACAACAAACCCTTTTCATCTTCTTGCTCGAGGTTGAAGATCCATTGGTCGGTGTTAGGAAGAAACTTGCTAGCTTCTTCAAGCCCTCTCTTAAACTGCATGACTGAATCTGCATCACTTAACATACTCCTGGCGAGAATCTCACTCGCTGGCTGTGCGAATCCACGCAACGTGTTTGGTTCTTGAAACGACACGACACCAGAATCAAGAGCCTCTCTCTCAGTAGAGTTAGCTTCAGTCTCGATCCGGACAGAAGAATCGTAATCACCACCACCACCACCACCACCACCACCACCGCCACTACTACCGCTACTAGTACTACTAGTAGTTAGTGACTCGGTGATGACTTGCTGTAACATCTCTTCGGTTTGTCTTAGAGCTAAAGCATCATAGGAGATAGAGTGGCTCTCAGCGAGAGTCTCTTCTTCCATAAGGAGCTGGTTTACGTATTTCAAAAGTGTGTTTTCTGAATAGATCTCATCACCTGGAGGAGAGTATTGATCATGATGATGTAGAAGATCTTGATCTTGTTGTGTTGCTGGAACCCAACTAGAAAGTTGCTGATGATGATCTATGCGGAGATCAAACTCGCTAGACAAAGGAACGCCAAATCCTAGATCAGGAACATGGTTTGGTAAGAAACTCACATCGTAATACTCGTAACCGTTGACTATTCTTGAGAAGTTCGGTTCCATCATCAAGAACTCTCCTCGGTTGGAAAAAAAAAACTTCAAGAACGAACACAAAGCAAAGGGGAAAAGCTATGACCAGTTTGAGTGAGAGCAACAGCAAGATTTAGAGAGAGAGAGAGCTAGATAAGAGAGATATTATAGAGAGAGAGCAAAAGGAGGAAGCTTCCCCGGAAACGTGAGGGGGACAAGACCTGTTTGAGATTGGTCCGATGATTAGTCAAAAGTCAAACCTCTCTTTGTCGGCTCCCTTTGACTGTCTTTTATTTGTGTTATTCGTGGGCCTAGGCCCATTGCTCTCTCTCTTTCTTCATTTAGTAGTAGTAGTGACTATCATGTTAATTTAATACAAAAAGTTTATTCATCATCTATGACAAGTGGTGTTGAAAAAATAATTTTACACCATCTCTTAATTCTATCCCATTAACTTTTGTGAGTATATCTTAAATAGTTTCTAGATAATATGTATATTGGTACTTGATCAAATTCCGTTTTATTCTCATTTTGATGAAGGTCAAATCAATAATATAAAAAAAATCAAATAATTGTTTCTAAAAGTCTCATATGAAGTTGACAACAAAAAAGTTTGATATGTAAAACTTAGGGAGCAAGATTAATAAAGAAACCTGATAGGTGGAACTGATTATTTGACCAGTACGAATTAATTAAAATATTGCTCATAAGTACTATTTATATTTAGAAACAAACGAAAAAAAGAAACATAAAGTGACAACATGACTAGAAAACTGATATATAGACCCACGACAATTAATAAAACCTCAGAAAAAGTGACAGGAACTCCTCCAGATCTGATCTCACAATGTCATTCTCACATAATATATTGTGATTTTGTGAGATTCTCACTATCTAATATTGACTAGTACTTGAAGAAAATACTCTTTGAGTGGGTGTCACGTTTGAGTTCTATAATGTGAGTATGTGAGAGCTAACTTGATCTCCAAATGATCTCCCTCCACATTCATCATTCTCAATGATGATTTCTTTTCATTGTTAATAATAATCTCCCTTCACATTCAACATTCTCAATGATGCTTGTTTGTACCCATCTCTACCACCTTTTTTATTTTCTTTTTGTTTAATTTGAGTTAAAAAACATACGTGTTACCAAGTTTCAACCCATATAGTAGCACCACTATTACCAGGTTTGAACCTACATGTCCATGTCTTGGTCCACATGTCTATATCAAATAATGAAATTTAACGACAATTGTAGTTTATAATGTATGACCTGATCAACTTATTATATTTAATTCACATGCAAAATATATATCTTTCAATCAATAAGTTTCAACTTCAAATAAGTTTTGATGATATAAAATTGAATACTAGCTTAAAGAAAATTCTTTGCGCAAATTATTCAAATAAAACATCAAGGATCTAAAACTTGCAAGGCAAGAAAAGAAATAGACCTGTTATTATAGCCAAGCACTGTGATAAATTACATTAGACTTCACATATCTTCATATCTACCCTCGTCTTTCACCACATACCATTCCTTTATTCTTACACAATTAAAATTTTCAAATACATAACATAACAAAACAAATAAATAAACAAACAAACAAATAAGTAATGATATGCTTTATCCGGCTAACGGTAACATTTTGTCCCGGTCTATAGACCAAGACTGGTCTCGAGCTTTTGTGGTCCTTCTAGCAACTCTTGTTTTCACTGTTTCTGGGACCAGTAGACATGAGCCATTAGTACCCGGTCTAAGAGCTCCTGTGGAACTGGTTCACCTCTCCTTTGTTGCGGTGATATTCTTGCTGTGTGAACCAGTGTCTTCCATTTGTCCTTCATTCACAGCAGATACAAAGATAGTTACTTCTTGCACACCTAATTTACAGACTGCGCGGTTAAACGAGAGATTATTTTTTGTTTTACTTTCAAATCCACATATGTTCAGTGCTTTGCATAATCAAAATCTCTCAGCTTTACATCACGCCACCTAAAAATATAAAGTGACAACGTGACAAGAAAACTACTCCCTCAATATGTTTTGATTAGGTATATACTAGAGTTTGAATGATACACCAGCACAACTATTTTTATTTTATTTTTTTATAATATATATATTTGACTTATGTGAAAATTATTAAATATATTATTTTTTATTTTAAAGTATACAGTAGATTGTATAATTTTATAACATTGTTGTGCAGTTTTCTGGCTATTCTTAATATATGGTTATATATGTAAATATTTTGTTATCAATTATTAATAAATATAAACCTAAAGTTATACATATAGAGGAACACTTTTAAAATATAAAAATGATTTCTAAATTTCTATAGTTTTCATAAAGTTGTTTCTGAATTTATTAGTTATATTTTAGTAAATTTATTTTATTTTATACATTGTTCTTTATGATTTATTCAATAAATAAAAATTATATTCTGTATAAACTCATTATATATATAATTTTTGTTTTATTTTTGACAATTCGGTTTTGATTAATAATTGAATTTATTAACGTATTCATATCAAGAAAGCAGTTGATTTTAAGATGTCGCAAAATTTCGTTGAAATATATTCTTCCTCTTTCAAAAGATGTATCTTTTTAGAATTTTTACATATATTAAAAAATTTATGAAATTTTGATTACTAATGCATTGTATTTTGTAACTAACTATTCTTCGTAACTTTTAACCAATTTTGCAATTGTTATAAATAAAATTTTGTTTTAAAAGTTATAATTTATAATTAATTAATACATTGAAAATGTAAAAAATGTATTTTTTGAAAATATATTTTTTTTTAAATCATAGATCTTTTCGGAACTGAAAGAGTATTTGATTGTAACACTAGTTAAGAAGTGACCCAACAAGAAGAAGAGTATAAAATGCGACCTTTCCAACCTTGCAAGAACCAGTTACTATCTTTATCAAGCACAAAGTCTTTATGGTAACCCCACTTCTTCATCTTTTCCCTAAACGACTCCACAAGCTCTGCCTCCACAGGCTTCTGCTTAAACCCAGCCCTCATCATCCTCACTTGCCACTGCTTGTAAGTCTCAGGTCTCTCCACCCTATCCACCCCTTCACATGCAACCACATTCATCACTTCTCTCCCGTAAAACACCTCCTCGAAATGCATCCTCTCCGGGTTCTTCCGGGACAGTGTCGAACCAAACATGTCGAAAACCGCTGTGTAATGAAACAAAGCTTCTTTGAACCGCGTGGTGAAGAAGGAAGCGTTGAAAGATCCGTTAACCGTGGAGTTGACGAAAACGTCAGGTTTCATGTCTCTGATCAGTTTTAAGAACCTCTCTCTCGGACAATCCGCTTCTCCAGGAGTCACATCTCTCAGGTTCTTGAACCGTAACACTGCATTAACTGCTAAAACTTCGTTTGGTCGGATCTTGAACTCTTCCATGCGGATTGTCTCCCAGTTCTTAGACGCAACTGCATTGTATTCAAACGGAACACCAAACCGTTTGCAATACTCTCTCAGTCTCCTTCCAGTATCCTCTAGTTTCTCCGTTGGACGGAACCCGGTTTGAGGAAGCTCTACACCGGTTATCCTCAGCTTCCTCGGCCCGGTCTTGCTCTCGGATAACCTCTGTATAAACATAGGCCATTGGAAACCGTAAAGGATCCCAAAGTCGATTATATGAAGCACTGAAGCATCTTTAGCGGCGTCAAGAATCATCTTGTTGGAGTAGAAATACATCAAAGTCATGAACGGGGAAGCAGACAGAAACGTTTTGTAAGACTTGAGAATCTGTGCAGCTGTTCGTTTCTTGGAGGTTACCGTGTCGTAGTAACTCAGGATCGTAGCCCCGCTGCTTCCTTGAAGACGCGCCTCGAGGGCATTGGCGAAGAAATGAGCTAGTCTCTGTGATGCATCACCGAGAGGCGAAGACTGACTCCTTATCTGCCTTAGCAAATCTTCAGATGTAACCATATCCCCTCTCGAAATGGTTTGTGCACACAGAATAAGAAGCGTGCGGAAGTCAACAGATTGACTCTGCGTCGTCGTCTTCACATGGCATCTTTCTTTCTTAGACTTGCTTGAGACGTTATCGCTTTCTTCGTCAAGAAGCAAAACCTTATCAAACATCTCCGTTAGTCTACCATCATCTACATTCGCTGCGGATTGTTTACTGCTCCTAGCTTCCTCTTCTTCTTCACGCTCGCGATGATTCTTCCTAACTCTAGAGATATAACCTTGTTCATTCTCTTGGTTGAAGATCCATTGATCGGTGTTAGGAAGAAACTTGCTAGCTTCTTCAAACCCTCTCTTGAACTGCATAACTGAATTTGTATCACTAAACATACTACTCTTGACTAGAATCTCATTCCCTGGTTGTCCGAATTTATGCAACATGTTTGGTTCTTGATCATACAACACTTCACACTCAGTAGAGTTAGTTCTTGTCTTGTACCAGTCACAAGAAACACTATTACTGTTCAAATACTCACCACCACCACCACCACCACTACTACTACTACTACTACCGCTACTAATAATATAAGGAGATTGAGATTGTGAGTCGGTGATGACTTGCTGCAACATCTCTTCGGTTTGTCGTAGAGCCAAAGCATCATAGGACAAAGACTGGTTCTCAGCGAGAGTCTCTTCTTCCATAAGGAGCTGGTTTACGTATTTTAAAAGAGTGTTTTCTGAATCGATATCATCAGCAGCTGGAAGAGAGTCTTGATCTTGATCTTGATCTTGATCTTGATCTTGTTGTGTTGATGGAACCCATATAGAAGGTTGAATACGATCCAAGCAGAGATCAAAATCGCTCAATGAAGGAACGCCAAATCCTAGATCAGGAACATGGTTTGGTAAGAAACTCACATCGTAACCGTTGACCATTCCAGAGAAGTTCGGTTCCATCATCAATATAAACTCTCCTCGAAGAAGAAACAACACTTCAAGTAGGAGGTACTTGAAGGTGTGATTTGAGAGAAAGTTTTAGAGAATGGAGAGACTCAAAAAAGAAAAAGAAAAAAGAGAGGAAGTTTCCCGGGAAACGAGCGAGGGGGACACGACAAGTCTTGCCACTGGTCCGAGGTCGAGTCCAAACTTATATTGGTCGGCTACTTTTTTTTACATATCTTTTATTCGTAGGTTTGGGTCCATCGCTTTCTCTTTCTTTTTTTGTTTAAGTAGTAGTGACTGTCATGTATAGTACTACTACAAAAGTTATGACAAGTGGTTGATAATCTTTAGTTTAAAATCATCTATATCTCTCCCATTAACTTTTGTAATCCATATGTTAGTATTATATATGTAGTAGATGCAAGTCGCTCTAAACTAGTTTCTAGAAAGTTATGTAATATGTATATATCAATGTATACTTGATCAATTCCGTTTTATTCTCAAATTATGTATTCATCAATGTGTACTTGATCAATTCCGTTTTATTCTCAAATTCGATGGAAACGTCAAAATATAAATGTTAACAGTTGTGTCCAAAAGTCTCATGTGTGCTGACAATAACAATGATATGCAAAACTTGTCAAGCAAGATAATAAAGACTAGGAAGTTTTATGCGTCATGCGTAGTAATAATAATTTTTTAAAATTATAGTTCTTTATTAAATTTTAATATATATCTTAGCAATATTTTTAGATTTTAGTTTTATTAACACAAAATCCAAGTAATTATTTTAATATTTATTTAATTAGTTTAAAAAAATTTAATTTTAATTTTTAGATTTAGTTAAATATATTTATTAATTCATTTTACCTTAAATAAATTAAAGTAATAACAACTAATTTATTAATTAGTTTATTGAATCAAACATATTCGCTGAACGAACATATTTTATGTTGATTTACAAGTAAGTTTTTGAAAATATGATTAGTTGTTTTTACATGGTGTTAACATACAACTCAAAAGTTTAATTATTTATATATATATTTTTTACTTCTTAAGTCTTTTGTTTCTAAAGTTGATGTAGAACTCTTTTTATATTTCTGTTGATGTTATTAATTAAGAAAATTACTAATGATAATACACACAAATTATTCTTATATTTAAGAATCTTACCAAAAATGAACTTTTATAAATGATAATGTACATGTCATAATATGTTAAGTCTCATGTCATTTTATGCTAAATTATGTTATCATTTTTTTCTCAAAATCAATGTGGTAATGACATATCATAAATCACTTATTAAATAATGGGATTTTTGATAGTTATGCCCTCTCTCAAGGAATGATTCCTTATAGTTGAAGTTGATTATTTGATGACCACTACGAATTATTGAACATGTTGTTGATAAGTACTAAAAAAACGTAATGTGACAGCGACGAGAAGAATATATTATATAGACCCTACGACAATTAAATAAGCATAGAAAAAGGAAAGTGTCAGGAACCGTTCTCGATCTGATCTACAGTATACTATGTTGTGGTTTTATGAGTTTCATTTCACACTATCTAATACTATTGAACTAGTACTTGAAGAAAATTACTCGAGATTAAGTTGGTGTCACGTTTGAGTTATATAATGTGCGTATGAGAGAGGTAACTTGATCTCCAAATGATCTCTCTTAACATTCATTTTTCTCAATGATGCTTGTTTGTAACCCATTACATCTCTACCACCTTTTCGATTTAAACATACATTTTACCAATTTTTAACTTATATAGTAGCACTACGATTATACTATTACCTTGTTTGAACCTACATCTCCATGTCTTGGTCCACATGTCTATATGCAATGCAACAACAATTGTAGTTTGTGATGTATGATCTGGTCAACAAATCTCTTTTATGTTATTGAAAAAATAATTAAGTTTTTTCAAAAAAAAATAATAATTAAGTTTCTCTCTCTTGGAACTCGCCCTTCTGGCCTTCTCTCTACTAAATCGACCAGCAAATCTTTCTGACTTCTGCTCCGGCATCCAGCAGCCGTTTTAGCCAACATCAGAAGCAGAGGCGGCTGTGAGGGGAAGCTAAGGAAGCTTAGGCTTCCGGCCTTTATTTGGTTAACAAAAATATCGGCCACCAATTTCATAATTCCTTAAGTAGCCTAATTGTGAATGATGTCATAGAAGAGAGGTAGGTGTGAGGGTTCCAATTCTAGACCCTTACATTTTTCCTGATACATATACCTTTATGATATCTCACTTACTATAGCAAATTATTTGATGTCTCTACTATTGATAGGCCTTGATTTTTTTTTAATTGCTTCTGGTCTTAAAAAATTCAAGACCGGCACTGATCAGGGGTGTCTCTGCCTCTCCTTTCTGATATGCATGTGAATATGGACTCAAGTTTCCCTTGAATTAGAGATCCGCTTGCAAGGTGAATTTCTTGGATGGTAGAAGTCTTCTTCGGTGCTTGAAGTCAACTTTTAAGGCTTTGAAAGTGGATTTATTTTTCCGATTTCGTCTTAATAAAATAAATTAGGTTGTTGAAATAAATAACCAAATCGTTCTTATGTTCAAAGAGATCAAATCTTAATTGATATTATTATCATAAAAAAAAGAAAATAGAAGTGGTGGTATCGAACTTGCACTCTACCTAGTGAAAATGAGAGGTTATCATACCACTATATTAAAATGAATCACCCCTAAAATTTATAAAATTCCTAGCGCTTAAAACCCTTGCTTCATGGACTTTACCTCAGGGTCGGCCGCAGGCCCTGCCTGTTATTATAATCAAGCACTATGACAATTACATCAGACTTCACACATCTTTGTCTTTGTCCTCTTCTTTTACTTCCTTTTCTTCTTACACAATCAATATTTTCAAATACAAGACACAACAAAACAATAAAGTAATAAACAAACAATCGAAAAAAAAGGAAAATTCCAGGCTCATTCCGCTAACGTCCATCTCACGCCACGATGATAACACTTTCTTCCCGGTCTATAGACCAAGACTGTTCTCGAGCTTATGGGGTCCCTCTAGCAACTGTTGTTTCCCTTGTTGCTGGGACCAGTAGGCATGAGCCATTAGTACCCGGTCGAGAAGCTCCTGTGGAACTGGCTCTCCTCTCCTTTGTTCCGGCGATATGCTTGCTGTGTGCACCATCGTGTTCCATTTGAACTATAAGACCAATGATAATTACTTCTTGCACAAGCAACACAGACCTAAACCTAGTTATAGACTGAGCGGTGGTAATAGGAGAGATTAGGAGAGAAATTTTTAGGGCAAATCTCTCCGATAGACATTTTTTGAGTTTTTGTCACAAATAAATTTTAAAAAATAATCAAAATAAACTTTTTTATTTTAAATATATTTTTTTTTTAAATTTTATGTTTCATTTCCAAAACTTCATCCATAACTCTAAATTCTAAGTATAAATTAGTTAACCCAATGAATATAAATGTATATTTACACTCTTTAATAAAGTCTATTCTGGTTTTTTTCTTTCTCAAATGTTATTTTAAGACAAACATTTTTTAATCTATATTGGTCATTATTATTATTATTATTTTTATATCTTTTAGACCATTAAATCTATTTAAGTCCGGTTTTGGCCCAAATTACCTGATTGTAAGTAATCTACGTAGAAAGCCCAACAGTCTTAGTGCAATTCTTCAGAAATCCAACTATTGAGCAGGCCCAATATTTTGGCCCAAACTAGTGTCGTGAATATGTGAACTCATCAGGCCCAGATTATAAGTGTTGACACAGCTTCACACTGTTAGTGGATTTCGATCATTTCCAATCCATAGAATGGCTTCTTCGTCTTCGTCTCCGTCTCCTCCTACGGCGATGAAGGAAGGAGGAGAATACGCAAACTGGGCTGAGCTTCCACCGGAGCTGACATCATCGATTCTTCACCGCCTCGGCGCGATCGAGATGATCGAAACGGCACAGAAAGTGTGCAGATCGTGGCGTCGCGTCTGTAAAGACCCTTCGATGTGGCGCAAAATCGACATGCATAACCTCGGAGACTTTGGAGACATGTATTACGAGAAATTGTGCCGTTACGCTGTTGATTGTAGCCATGGAGAGTTGGTTGAGATCAGTCTCTGCCACTTCGCTACTGATTCTCTCCTCAGCTACATCGCCGAGAGGTTCCGTCTCTCTGATCTCTTTCTCAGTGTGATTCAAAATCTCGTAAATTTTGTTTCTTTTTTCGGTGGGTGTCTTTGAATCGTTGTTTTGAGAAATGGGTTTGCTTTGATTTCAGTTAAGTGTAGGTTTAGAACAGAGTTAGCTTCAGGTTGATTGTTGATTCATTTGTACAAAGCATCTACTTTGTAGTTGATTCTAACATCGTTATGCTTCTGCTGCGTAAATGTGTTAGCTTTAGGTTATTAGGATGGTAAGAGAAGATGATTCTAACATTGTTAGGCCTAAATGTGTTAGCTTTAGGTTATTGGTATTGTAGGAGAAGATGATTCTAATATTGTTATGATTCTGAGGCCTAAATGTGTTAGCTTTAGGTTATTGGGATGCTAGGACAAGATGATTCTAACTATGTTATTGTTTTCTTTTTTGTAAACTAACATTGTTATTGTTCTGAGGCCTAAATGTGTTAGCTTCGGCTTAGTGGAATTCTAGGAGAAGATGATTGTTTTCGTTTTTGTAACTAACATTGTTATTGTTCTGAGGCCTAAATGTGTTAGCTTTAGGTTATTGGTATATTAGGAGAAGATGATTCTAACAGTGTTATGCTTCTGAGGCCTAAATGTGTTTGCTTCAGGTTATTGGGATGCTTGGAGAAGATGATTCTAATATTGTTATGCTTCTGATGTCTAAATGTGTTAGCTTTAGGTTATTGGGATGCTATGAGAAGATGATTCTAGCATTAATATGCTTCTGAGGCGTAAATGTGTTAGCTTTAGGTTATTAGGATGCTATGAGAAGATGTTTCTAACATTGTTATTGTTTTGAAGCTTAAATGTGTAAGCTTCAGGTTATTGGGATGCTAGGAGAAGATGATTCTAATATTGTTACTCTTCTGAGGTTTAAATGTGCTAGCTTTAGGTTATTGGGATGCTAGGAGAAGATTATTCTAATATTGGTATGCTTCTGAGGTCTAAATGTGTTAGCTTTAGGTTATTGGGATGCTAAGAAAAGATGATTCTAATATATTTAGGCTTCTGAGGTCTAAATGTGTTAGCTTTAGGTTATTGGGATGCTAGGAGAAGATGATTCTAACATTGTTATGCTTCCGAACGTTAGGTTACTGAGATGCTAGGAGAAGATGTTTTGCATCATATCCTTCTTATCCATCTTTGATTATGTTTCTCTCAACTATTTACAGTTCAAGTAATCTGAGAAGCCTTAAAGTTGCAATGTGCTATGAAATAACAAGTGAGGGACTTATGGAAGCAGTTGCCAAACTTCCGTTGCTTG
The DNA here is from genome assembly GCA_905132765.1 of Moricandia arvensis. Classification (NCBI taxonomy): domain Eukaryota; kingdom Viridiplantae; phylum Streptophyta; class Magnoliopsida; order Brassicales; family Brassicaceae; genus Moricandia; species Moricandia arvensis. Next base: position 78,395 of record CAJHQP010000381.1, read on the forward strand.
AAGACCTCGAGGTCTCATACTGCTCAGTATCAGGAGAGTCTCTTAAAGCTCTAGGCCAGTCTTGTCCAAATCTCAAGACTTTGAAGAAAAACTGCGTGGGTTACAAACGTCCTCGAGACGAATGTGATGATGTTGCTCTAGCAATCGCTGAAACAATGCCCGGACTTTGCCACCTCCAGCTTTTCGGGGACAGATTAACAGACATTGGTTTAAACGCCATTCTTGACGGTTGTCCTAACCTGGAACATCTTGATCTGCGCCAGTGTTTCAACGTTAACCTTGTTGGGGATCTGGAGAAGCGGTGTCTCGAGAGGATCAAAGTTGTGAGACGCCCTAATGACTCAGTTCATGATTACCCATTTGATGCAACGGTTAATGACGTGTGCACATCAGACGATGATGACTACCCTTATGGCTTCTCTGATGTTGATATAATGTCAGAAGATGAGTTTTACTATGAAGACCTCTCAGATGCTAGTGACAATTCTTACTTTGACCCGTACGATTATTATTAGGATGATTCTGTGTTTCTAAACCTCTTCAAACTCGTTAATAACTTCCTTTTAAGCATGCTTGGATGTACTCTCGTTGGACTTCATGTGTCGTTGTGTAATGTGTGTGAGCTTAAGTAGTGTTGTCTTTCTCGAGGGTCTAAACTCGAAACATGTTTCAAATTATGTGATGGTTTTATCTTTCCCTTACTAAAAATGTTGTAAATTATATAAAAAGAAAATAGTGTAGTATTCGAATACTACACTATTTTCTTTTTATATAATTTACATTAAAATAAAATAATTATATTATATTATATAATGAAATATAGAAGAATGTCATTTTTTACTCTATATTAGGGTTAATAAGTGATATTTTTCTATGTTTCACTATATAATATAGTAGTTCTATTATAAAATAATTCATTGCGTTAAGTTTGATGAATTTCCAACATAATCTAAAATAAATTGGTTTTAGGTTAGAAGTCCATCTCATCTATCTTAATATGATATCAAAGACTTTGATATGCAAATTTCAACTCGATCTTCATCGATTTGGTCCAAAGATGGCCCATCGATCCTAAGACAAACATTCTGAAATTAACGCTCAAAGATCTATCATTTCGATAGTTGGAAGAGATTGGAAACCCGTCTATCTTAAGACATTGGAGCAAATATTATTTCATAATATAATTACATTATGAGAAATATTCTAAGATAGACGTAAAAAAGTTTTTGTCACAAAAATAACTTTTAAGAAAAAATATGACAAAAGTAACATTTATCAAAGAGTGTAAACATACGTTTATACCCTTTTGATTAACTAATATAGACTTATGGTTTAGAGTTATGGGGTAAGGTTTTGGGGGTGAGATTTAAAATTGAAAAAAAAAATAAAAAAAATATTAATTTTAAAAAAATAAAAAGATATAATTTGGTCATTTTTGTTCTTGAAGATTATTTTTGTAACAAAAAATTCAAAAGATGTTAAGATGTTATTTGAGAGATTTAGCCTTATATTATTTTAGTGTAAATTATAGAGAAAAAAGTAGCATCTTATTGGAGATGATTTAATTTTTTTTTATAACTCTACCTGATAAGAAAAAGTCTTACAAGAAGAAATCCTAAAAAGAAAAAAGAAAGACCATCGTAACTAGCTAGTTGATAAAAGAATATTTCGAGATGATCATAGGACGTGCCTTATTGTTATCGGTATGTGCACGTTGACATTTTTCCTATTATAATCAACTACTACGTCTTCGTCTTTGATCCATAGAATGGCTTCTTCGTCTCCGTCTCCCACGGAGACGAACAAAGGAGGATACGTAAACTGGGCTGAGCTTCCAGCAGACCTGACATCATCGATTCTTCACCGGCTTGGCCCGATTGAGATAGTGAAAACCGCTCAAAAAGTGTGCAGGTCGTGGCGCCGCGTCTGTAAAGACCCTTCCATGTGGCAAAAAATTGTCATACATATTGAAGAGTTTGGAGACAGGTACTACGAGAAACTGTGCCGACACTTAGTTGGTCGTAGCCAAGGAGGCTTGGTTGAGATTGATATCTCCCACTTCGCTTCTGATTCACTCCTCCGTTACATCGCCGATGAGAGGTACTGTCTTCTCTCTCTCTCTAGGTGTTCTTCAAGGTGAATGTTGGGTAATTCCAAGCTTGTGGAAAATTAACATATTGATAAGTGTTCAATATGTTAAGATAAACACAAAAGGAAATCTAGAAAATAGGAAAAAGAAGTTTTCTATTTAGATAAGTTTGTGTTTTCCTTATTCCACATGTTAAAGGGAATTGTCCTTCAATATAAATATAGGTCTATGGAGAGGTGTTCCATAAGATCTAAGAGAGTAGATCATAAGATCTAAGAGAAGCATTGAGAGCTTTAGTTTTGAGTAGTTTCTAAAGCTAATAAGAAAAGTTGTTCTTATTAATTTCTTTGTTTCTAAGAGACCTTGAATTGGTATCAGAGCCTCAGGTTGGAGACTCGATCTAAGCTTAAGTTGAAGCTTCGATCCTGGTGACTGCTAAGAGATCACGAACGCAAGATGGCGGACGTGACTAGGGCTACACCACACTCAACGGACTTTGGATCTACATCCATCCAATGTCCTATGTTATCATCGACAAACTACATAGTTTGGTCGACGAGGATGAAGGTTATGATGCGTGTTCATGAAGTGTGGAACACGATAGAACCTGGTTCGGATGATCAAAAGAAGAACGATGTTGCAATAGCTCTTTTGTATCAATCTATGCCCGACATTTTGATTCTCCAGGTGGGAGAACAAAGCGCATCGAAAGAGATCTGGAATGCCATCAAGCCGCGACACCATGGAGATGATCGTGTAAGGAAGGCGAGATTCGAGACATCGATGACGGAGTTCAACAGGTTGAAGATGGGTGATAGCGATACCGTAGATGATTCTGCGGAGAAGATATCAGGTCTAGCATCCAAGGCAGCCTCGTTAGAAGAAAGCATAAAAGAATACAACATGGTAAAGAAAGAGATGGTTATGGGAATGACGAGTGTAGCACACGAAGAAAGCGTGTGTAACACATGTCTAGCAGTGGGACAAACAAAACACTCATTCCCGACTAAGACCATGTTTCATGTGACAAAGTCGTTGGAGTTGATCCATGACGAGGATCAAAAGCCATATGAATGTCTCATAGCAAAGAAACCTAATATCGAGCACTTGAGGATATTCGGTTGTGTAACACATGCGAATATATGTGTGACTCATCTAAAGAGATTGGATAGGAGATCAAAGAGGGTGATCAATCTTGGAACCAATCCGGGTTCTAAAGCCTATGGACTCTATGATCCAGTCGCAGGAGAGGTAATGGTGAGTAGAGATACAACAAACCAAGCAGATTGTGAACCAAGTATGCTTAAGATTCCACATAAGGATGATATAGAAGAAGATAATGGTCAAGGTGATGATCATGAAGCTATAAATCAAGATGAGGAAGAAGAAGAAGATACTAGTCACAATGCAAACCTTTCAGACGATCACAAGGCGAGACTTCAGACGGTTGCCAAAGGAATGTCGAGTATAACACACGGAAAAGGCGTGTGTAACACAATTCTCGCATGGAAGCAAATCAGAGACTCATTTCCGACTAAGGCCAAGGTTCGTTTGAAATTATTGCTAGGAGATTTGTGTGGACGAATCACACCACCAACGTCAACAAATAATTCTGAGGCGTTCTATCGGTTCAAAAGATTTCACACCGATAGAGGAGGAGAGTCTGCCTCAGGTAAGTTCAATCTTGGTTGCACCGATAGAGGAGGAGAGTTTGCCTCAGATAAATTAAATCTTGGTTGTACCGATAGAGGAGGAGAGTTTGCCTCAAGTAAGTTCAATCTAGGTTGCACCGATGGAGGAGGAGAGTTTACCTCAGCTGAGTCGAAGATGTCGAACCACTTATGGGTTGAAGCCGTGGTAGCCGAGTTGGAGTCTACCACAATAAACAAGGCATGGGAGCTTGTAAGGAACGGAGAAGAAGATCGAGTCTATGTGTTACACAAGGCGTTGCATGGGTTACACCAAACGCCTAGAGTATGGAACACAATACTCGATCATGTCCTAAAGGTGATGAGCTTTAAGAAGTGCACGAAGCAATCAGTGTATCACAAGATTCATGGAGCAGACGGAATCAAGATAAAAGAGGAGAGTTATGCTCAAGGAATTATGTGTGACACAAAGATGGAAGCGTGTAACTTGTTGTGTGACACAAAGATGGAAGTGTGTAACACGACTCACGATGAGCCAGAGATAAAGGCTACAGAATGCAGAAGAAGCATAGGATGTTTGAGGTATCGACTTCACACAAGACTAAACGTGTGTTACACAGTTGGTGTTCTAAGTCAATACAAGCAAACTCCGGATGTTGAGCAGAAGGCCAGCATCCTTACACAACAATTATCAAGGATTAAGTTCAAGCAGATGAGGAGCTTAATTGGAGTTCAAGAAATTGATCTCCCTAATTCAAGTTGGAATTAAGGGGGTGATTGTTGGATAATTCCAAGCTTGTGGAAAATTAACATATTGATAAGTGTTCAATATGTTAAGATAAACACAAAAGGAAATCTAGAAAATAGGAAAAAGAAGTTTTCTATTTAGATAAGTTTGTGTTTTCCTTATTCCACATGTTAAAGGGAATTGTCCTTCAATATAAATATAGGTCTATGGAGAGGTGTTCCATAAGATCTAAGAGAGTAGATCATAAGATCTAAGAGAAGCATTGAGAGCTTTAGTTTTGAGTAGTTTCTAAAGCTAATAAGAAAAGTTGTTCTTATTAATTTCTTTGTTTCTAAGAGACCTTGAGTGAATCCTATGGTATGTTTTTTTTTAGTTGGGTTTTGCTCAATCTAGGTTCCACTATAGAAATGATCCTGCGTGCAACGCAAGTTACAAGTCAATTTGTTTGAACTGTTGCTAGAGATTTTGTTTATGTAGTCTTCTCAATATGGTTTTAAGGTTGCAATTTTTTAGTTCTTATCATTTGATTGTTGTTTCAACTTGATAATTTATGTTTGGGTGTTTAGGGACCCGTGGTTTCAGTTTGGTTGACTCAGATTTTTGAATTTATTGTCTATGACCATAAGTCTCATTCGGGTTTTACCTAGTTGGATTCAGTTTGGTTCCTATCGAGGTCCATATCGAATTGTAACCAATGCTTAAAATTGTTCAAAATATATGTTTAAAGTTTGAAAATGTACAAAAAAAATTCAAAATATATAAATTATTCACAAATCTAATTAAAAATTAGTTAACTATAAACTAAAAATATTCAAAATAATAAATAATATAAACTACAAAAATCTTTTGAATACCATAAAATATCTAAATTACCTTAAAATATATAAAAACATTAAAATATTTAACTAATTTCGGATATTTTTGGACCCTAGTTAGGATTTCGGTTCGATTCAGGTTATACCCAAACCTCAAAGTAAGCTCATTAGTCTCATTCGAATTTTAATGTATAACGGTTCGGATCCGGTTTTGGTTTTTTCGGTTCAAGTTTAGGTAGGTACTTTGACTTAGGGTAAAACACCTAGATTCAAGATTGTTAAATACGCCTGGGGCTTAATTGGTTAACTTTAGGTTTTATTGGGATGCTAGGAAAAGATATTTTGATTATGTTTCTAAAGTTTTAAACCCTAACTATTTACAGTTCTAGTCATCTGAGAACCCTTAGAATTTCATTCTGCTATCAAGTAACAGACAAGGGATTCATAGCAGCAATCGCGAGACTTCCCTTGCTTGAAGAACTCGAGGTTTCATACTGCTCATTATCAGAAGAGTGTCGTCTGAGAGTTATAGGCCAGTCTTGTCCAAATCTCAAGACCTTCAAGAAAAACTGCTTTGGTTACAGGGGTCCTCGACACAAATTTGATGATGTTGTTGCTCTTGCAATCGCTGAAACAATGCCTCGACTTCGCCACCTCGAGCTTGTCGGGGACAGTTTAACAAATGTTGGTTTAAACGCCATTCTTGACGGTTGTCCTAACCTGGAACATCTTGATATATATAAGTGCTTCAACGTTGAACTTGTTGGGGATCTGGAGATGAGGTGTTTGGAGAGGATCAAAGTTGTGAGACGCCCCAATGATTACCCATTCGACGAATGAACCCCGAAGATGACTACCCTTATGGCTTCTCTTGATGTTGATGTTATGTCAGCAGATGAGTTGTATTATGACAAAGATTATTAGGATGCTTCTTCACGGCCTTCTTTTAAGTATGCTTGTACTTTCGTTGGACTTTGTGTGTCCTTATGTAATGTGTGTCAGCATTTCTAAAAAAGTTTCAAATGATGTGATGGTTTCATTATCAAGGTTTGAGTTTATTCTGCAACATTCTAAGAATTTCTCCAAAATTTTGCTTTTAAAATTGTTCAGTTTCACCAAGATCAAAACTAAGCTATGTAATAAAACTGATTTGTCTAAGTTAGCAATCATGAAACTCTAGTTAGCAAAAGTTACGTACTCTTTAGGTTGATCTCAGAAGGAGTAGAATTATGCGATATTATGTTAAAACTGTATTATAACCCCACTTGAAGAAAAAATGTCTTACAGGAAGACCATCGTAGCAACCAAGAGCTCTTGGTTTAGTGGTAATAGAATTTCAACTGGAGTGCTCGTCATGGGTTTGAGTCGCATTGGCCACCTTTCCGCCTATAACCGTGCGTGTCCAGATGGAAGATCTCGTGGAGATTAGTCTGGGCTTACCGTCTGGATCCCCATGATTAACAACAACAAAAAAAAAAAGACTATCGTAGCTAGTTGATAAAAAAAAATATTTCGACTTTGGTCAGACCATCAGTGACATGCCTTATTGTTATTTGCTAAGTGGACGTTGACATTTACCTATTATGACCAGTCCTTACCAGCTATAGAAATTTAATTTAATTACTCAATTATTCATACCTTTTCTATACATCCAAATGTTTGATTTGGCATATTATATGTGCAAGTACCCTTTTTGTATACAAGTATTGGTAACCGATGATCTTGTTTTCCTTGGAAAGAAGCTAAAAGGAAAATATGAAAGTTCTCCGTATACTTTTCTTGTCATTCTTAGTACTGTCTTTTGGCATTTCCAGTTTTGTTCAAGCACAAGATCAACAAGGTACACACCACCACCTTCTTAAAATCTAGACATTCATTTGGTGTTTGCAATCTTAACATCTTGTTCTGACCAGGATTCATCAATCTAGATTGTGGATTACAAGCCAATGAGTCTCCTTATACCGAACCAACAACAAAATTAACATTCACATCAGACGCTGATTACATCAAAACCGGAAAAAGCGGCAGGATTCAAAATGTTCCAGGACTAGACTATATAAAGCCATACACGAGGTTAAGATACTTTCCCGATGGAGTACGAAACTGCTATACTCTTAGCGTCGTACAAGACACAAACTATTTGATAGTAGCCATGTTTACTTATGGAAACTATGATAATCTAGATACACCACCCAAGTTCGACCTTTATCTTGGTCCGAATATTTGGACCACGGTCGATTTGCAAATAAAAGTCAACGGTACAAGAGTGGAACTCATTCACGTAGCGAGGTCGACTTCACTACAAGTTTGTCTTGTTAAGACGGGAACAACTACGCCGGTGATATCAGCTTTAGAGCTACGACCATTGAGAGATGATACTTACATTCCTCAATCTGGTTCTCTGAAGAATCTGTTCCGTGTCTATTTAACCGACTCTAAAGACATTATCAGGTACGTCAAAATAGCTAGCCTATCTAACATGATAAGTGTTGATTATGGATAGAGGCGGCCATGTGTCCAAGCAAAGGAAACCCATGTTTCTGGCCATCATTTTATTAAGTGTTTAACCGGTCACAACTGTTAATGGTCTGATGGTTAGTTGTGCACTTGAACCATATGAGAGTATTCGGGTTTAACTCTTATTATGTGCAAAAAATTTTTTAATACAGTTATGTTTTCTTTGTTTAGGGTTTGTGACCTTGAAAAACCTAGGACCGGCTCTGATTATAGAGTGATTTAAATCTCGATGTACCAGTAGTAGAAGAACAAATTAGCTTAGCCGCTTTTTACAATTAGGAAAATCATATTTAAGTAGATAAGTAAGTTTTCTAAAAGGAAAATAATATCATGTCTTAAAATTATATAATATGGGTTTAAAAAAGATATGGAAATGATTTTATGATTATGTACAAACTGTTGGACCCAAATATGGCCCGTTAGCTGAAATCATTGGGTCAGTTAAAATAAGCTCGATAATGGGCCACGCGAGAATTATCTTTTCTGAAGAGAATAGAGCTCACCTAAGGACGGAGGCTACTTCCAAGGATTCCGATAAAAGAGGTCACGAAAAAGAGGTCACGAGGATGAGGTTCAGCTCCCCTCGAGGGAAGCTTAATAAGACAGCCCAGGAAACGGAAATGGAGGTGTGTGATTCGGTCAAAAGGCAGCTGTTGCAAATCCCTCAACTGACGGAGGAAATCTCGGAGCCTGATCAGGAGAAGTTAAATGTGACCTAAGGCTATTTAAAGGAGAAAGGTCTACGAATTAAGGCCTCCTGGAGGACGAACTTTCACTATCATTATCATTCAAAATCATTAGAGATTTCTTTGTATTCATCTTAATCATCTTTGTAACCCTTATTCGTCAATACAATATTATTCATTCTTTAAGTTCTAAAAGGATTCAGCCCACGATTGTCTTTCCCCAATCTAAATCTAATCTAAAACTAGAGAGTGAGTTTTATCCCTCACACAAACCATAAAACGGGTATTTGCATCAAAGTGTTCTCTCTAAAGTGTGTTCTTGCTTCTTCTTTTTTTTGTGTGCTTGTTCGCATTTGTTCACAACAATAAGTAAAGACTTTGTTGCATATGATCTCTCTTTAGGTACCCAGAAGATGTCCATGATCGTCTTTGGTCTCCATTCTTCGTACCGGAATGGAGATTGCTAAGAAGAAGTCTCTCTATCAACACCTCAGATAATGAATATGACATACCAGAAGATATATTGGTTACAGCAGTCACGCCTGCAAATGTGAGTTCACCACTGACCATTTCTTGGAATGTGGAAACACCTAACGACTTAGTTTATGCATACCTGCACGTCATCGAGATCCAATCCTTAGGAGATAATGAAACCAGGGCATTCAACATTAGCGGTCAAAATGTTAGCTATGGACCAATTAGTCCTGAGGAGTCGGAAGTATATAATCTATTCAACACATCACCTGCTAAATGCGAAGGAGGGACATGTCATTTGCATATGATAAGAACTCCAAGTTCAACTCTTCCTCCCATACTGAACGCTATTGAGGCTTTTACAACACTTGAGTTTCCGCTGTCCGAAACTGATGCAAATGAGGGTATGTTAGCAATAGTTGTGAGTATATATAATATATGCTTTTCATATATACATACTTATTGCTATTATATTAGTTGTTGCTATCAAGAGTATCGAAACAAGCTATGGGTTGAGTAGAATTAGTTGGCAAGGAGATCCATGTGTTCCTCAACAATTCTTGTGGGATGGTCTTACCTGCGAGTACTCCAATATGTCTACACCACCAAGAGTTCTTTCCTTGTACGTGTGATGATCATTCTTAAGAACTCATGGTTGTTAAGCTTTGCTTGTGCTTCTTATTATCTTACACTTTTTAATGTGTTTTGATCTTAACACCAGAGACTTGTCCTCAAGTGAAATCACTGGAATCATAGTTCCTGACATCCAAAATCTTACCCAGCTTCAAAATTTGTAAGTACATGGAGTTTTTACGTGAAATACTCTGTTTTTATTCATTAATAACAAAGGCATATAATTTTTTTGTTTAATTGACTCACTTTTTGTTAATGATAGGGACTTGTCAAATAATAATTTGACTGGAGGAGTACCTGAGTTTCTAGCCAAAATGGAATCATTGTTAGTCGTGTAAGTTGCTCGGTCAAGCTATATGAACACATTTGCCAAAACAATGTCCCATTCTATTGATGTTTATATCATTTGTATTGCTACAGAAACTTAAGTGGGAACAATCTCAGTGGTTCAGTCCCTCGACCACTTCTTGATAAAATGAAAAAAGGGTTGAAGTTGAAGTAAGATTTTCTTGTCATCAACTTTTTACATTGTATTAACACTTAATTAGCCTGTTTACAACAATAGCATTCAAGGGAATCCAAACCTTTGTTCTTCCACTTCATGCAACAAAAAGAAAAACAGAACCATGTTACCAGTTGTGGCATCACTCGCTTCTTTGGGTGTTATAATCTCTGTGGCCACTCTTCTTTTTTTGTGTATGAAGAGAGGCACATCAATAGGAAAAGGTATATGTAATAAAGTCATGAAACCATAAACATGAGTCTGTGTATATTTGTTATGAGAGAATGTGATCATTGTTTCTAATTGTTAGATTATTGTTTCTAGGTTTGTCACCAAGCCAGCCATCAATAGAAACCAAAAAGAGAAGATATACTTACACTGAAGTTCTTGAGATGACAAATAACATGGAGAGAGTTCTTGGTAAAGGTGGATTTGGAATGGTCTATCATGGTTATATAAATGGTAATGAAGAAGTAGCTGTTAAGCTACTCTCTCCATCATCAGCACAAGGCTATAAAGAGTTCAAAACAGAGGTCTTTTTTTGCACCATTTTGTTTTTGAAAAGAGAAGAATATAATCTATTTTTGTAAGGTTAAGTAAGTACCTATGTTCATGTTTGTATAGGTAGAACTTCTTCTAAGGGTTTACCACACAAATCTAGTAAGCCTTGTTGGTTATTGCGATGAAAAAGACCATTTGGCTCTAATCTACCAATACATGGCCAATGGTGATTTGAAACAACATTTGTCAGGTAACACATTTATATTTGTGCTGGTAACATCCTATGATTATTTGACATTCATTACTAGCTTTGTTATTTACATGCAGGTAGCTCCATTATGAGCTGGGTAGATAGACTAAACATAGCTATTGATGCAGCACTAGGTTTGTTTGTCACTACTTAAGAGAGATAGAAATCACTATTCTCATTTTTTTTCTACAATGTTTGATTATTAACACTAATGAATTCTTGAGACAGGGTTGGAGTATTTACACATTGGCTGCAAACCGTTAATAGTTCATAGAGATGTAAAAAGTTCAAACATACTATTGGATGATCAGTTCCAAGCAAAGCTTGCAGACTTTGGACTTTCTAGATCATTCCCAGTTGGAGGTGAATCTCATGTGTCTACACTTGTAGCTGGCACACCTGGATATCTTGATCATGAGTAAGTACTATATTTTCACCATCTTCTCTATTGGTTAAGTTAAGGAGATACCTCGAAACCCTACTTGTTTGCTAAACTACATTGATAAGATGATCCGCAGTCGTATTGATTCTCTTAGAGGAACTGCAAAGGGGAAATATGCTAAAACTATGGGTGTATGGTTTACTACTAAATGGTGGATCTCAAAAACCTTAGTTAGCTTCATTAAATTCAAACACGTCACATTCTTTACAATTTTTTTTTATTTGAATTAATTTAACATCCCCTAGACATTATTTGAGAAGTGATTTTGCCATGTGTCATCACCACATTCATTTTCAAAGAAAAATGATGACATGGCTTAGTATAAAATATGACATGGCTCTCACCTTATTATGACATGTACAATCTCATTTATAAAATTTACATTTTTGGTAATCATGTCATTTATGAAGTTTACATTTTTTGGTAAGATTCTTAAAATATAAAAATAACTTATGTATATTATCATTAGTAATTTTTTAATTAATAACATGTTTATAAATATAAAAAGAGGTTACATAAACATTAGAATTTTAAAAAAAATTCTCAATAATATACTTGTATCGTAAATAATTAATTTTAAAGATGTAGTTTAATTCCATGTAAAAACAACTAATCATGTTTTAAAAAAAAATTCTTGTATAATCAACATAAAATATGTTCGTTCAATGAATATTATCCGATTCATTGAATTAAGTAGTAAATTAGTTATTATTACTATAATTTAGTTTAAATAGAAATAATTAATAAATTAATTTATTTTATAATAAATTTAACTAAAATCTGAAAAATACTTTAAAATCTGTTAAACTAAATAAAATTATTTTTATTTTTTTCATACTGATAAAACTAAAATCTGAAAGTATTACTAAAATATATATTAAATTTGAAATATAATAACTAGATATTAATTTTTTAAACTTTATTCAACTAAATTAAAAATATAAAAATAATTATTTTAAATTTTCGTACTGATAAAACTAAAATTTAAAAATATTACTAAAATATATATTAAATTTAAAATATAATAATTAGATATAATTTTTAAATTATTATTACTGCGCATGGCGCAGGAAACCACCTAGTTCATTTTAAAAAAAATATGGTTATGGAGATACAATTGTTTTTGTCTTTTGCAGATATTACCAAACAAATAGATTATCTGAGAAGAGTGATGTCTACAGTTTTGGTGTTGTGCTATTAGAGATCATAACAAACAAACCTGTAATAGATCAAACCCGCAAAAAGCCTCACATAGCAGAATGGGTGAAGTTTATGCTTACTAGAGGAGACATTAACAATGTTATGGATCCTAAACTCCAAGGGATGTATGACTCTGGCTCAGCATGGAAAGCTCTTGAACTAGCAATGACATGCGTGTATCCTTCTTCCTTAGAAAGACCCAACATGTCACATGTAGTTCATGAACTAAAGGAGTGTCTGATATCTGAAAACAAGAGGACAAGAGACATCAACACAACAAGTTCACTAGACATTAACTTAAGCTTTGGTTCTGATGTGAACCCCAAGGCACGTTAAGTCTCCTCTCTTGACCTTGCTGCATTCGTTTCTTTTGTCTGTTGAATCGTTACAAAGATCAAAACTAAATGTTTGTCGTCCTGTAATGAAAGATGAACTGTATAGAACTGAATCCTTACATTAACAAAGACAAAACTGTACATTCAAACTCCATAAACAAGACATGATACATGCACTTCATGTCTTGCATAAGCTTTATCAAGAACACAGACTCAAGACGTGTTTACACCCTCTCATACATAGAGCGGCGAGGCTGATGGGCGAGGATAAGCAACAACTGTACTCCCCACCGCGGTCTGTCTAGCAAAACCAGCATTAGGTTTCTTGGTTACAACGCTATCACTTCTCCTACGCTTAATCCCTCCTTTAGTAGAGTTCAAAGACTGAATGTGTTCAAGGTGCGAAACTACCTCGGTCATGTTTGGTCTAAGCTTGATCTCTGTGGTGAGACATCTCAGAGAGAGAGTTGCTACTTTACATGCTTCTTCCATTGAGTATTGGTCTTGAAGACGAGTGTCGATGACTCTGAATATCTTTCTTTTGTTTGCAAGGTATGGTTTAGCCCACTCCACGAGGTTCCTCTCTCCTGATGGTCGGTTCTTATCCACAGCTCGGCGACCAGACAACAGCTCCAGAAGAACAACACCAAAGCTATAGACATCACTCTTTGTTGTTAGATGACCTAAGGACAATCCAAAATGATCAATCATAAGAAGAAGCTAACCATGGAAACATAGATTTGACCAAAAATAGTGCGACACTTATGGGTAGGCCTGCTGTTATTAACTGAACCAAACCTGCCGAACCAAAATGTTCGGTTTCGGTTTAGTTCATTTACAAAGTTTGGTTTGGCAATTAAAAAATCGGTTTAGATTCGGTTCGGGAATCGGTTAATTCAGTTTTAAAAAATTGCCAAGCAGTACCGATCTTAACCAAAATTCTGAACCAAACTAACCAAACTCCGAACTAACTGAACTTACCCAAAATTATTCAAAGTTTAACCAATTTAAATTGAAATTTAATCGAATTGTAAAACTTTGATTATTTTTGGTAAGAATTTTTTTAAATTCAAACTAACCGATTAGCAAACCGTACTTTTTCGGTTCAATTCGGCGAGATTTTAACCGAACCGAACTAACTGAATTCCTCAAATTCCGAGTTAACCGACCCAAAAAACCTGATTTAACCGAACCCGCAGGCCTACTTACCGGTTGCGAGGTATTCAGGAGCTGCATATCCGTGAGTACCAATGACCCGTGTAGAAACGTGACTTTTATCACCTACTGGTCCATCCTTAGCCAACCCAAAATCAGAAAGCTTAGCGTTGTAGTCCTGAGATCATGAACAAGAAAGTTTTTCATCATAAAGCCTGAAACTTCAGCACTTCTTTCATTATAAAAATACCGAATCAAGAAGGATGTTAGAAGTCTTGAAGTCACGGTATATAACTCTTGTCTCGGAGCTGTGAAGAAAGGCAAGTCCCTTTGCAGCGCCAAGAGCTACTTTCAAACGTAGTTTCCAAGATAAAGACTGGAAATACAAACCCCCTGTGACCCAAAATAACAACACAATGTTCATAAACACCACTCAAATAGCTTGAGACAAAGAGGAAAGAGGACATACTCCTGAAAAGATGATTCTCCAAGCTACCACGAGGCATGAACTCGTAAACAAGAAGACGGTGCTCATCCTCTAGACAATAACCAATCAGTTTCACAAGGTGTCCATGAGAAAACTGGCCAAGGTAGTTCACTTCAGCCTGCAAAATCATTCATACACATAACAATCATAACGTTAATAAGCACAAACAAACACCATATTTGGGTTATTTTAGCTTCTTTTTTTTCTTACCAGCCACTCCTGGTGACCTTGCCAACCATCTTGGTTAAGCTTTTTAACAGCAATAACCAAACCGGTTCCTGGTCTTGTGGCAGTGAGAGACTTCTCATCAATCCATCCTTTGAACACACAACCAAATCCACCTTCACCAAGCACACTGTCTGGTCTGAAGTTCCTGGTAGAGGATTTAAGCTCTGAGAAGCTGAAACTCTTGAGGTTTGGAGATTGTAAGATCTCACCCTCAGTTCTAGGGCTTGGTCTTACAGACACAGATGAAGCTTTACTCCCAAGACTTCCAGTTTCTTTGGTGTCAGAAGTCATGTACTTGGGACTTGCCCCTAAACCCACAAAAAAAAACAGAACATAACAGAATCTTTAGAACGGTGAACACTAGAACAAAAACCCTAACCTCAAATGAAACAATCAAAGCTTGCAGGTCAAGAAACAATATAATCTAAGAACTTTGGCTCCAGAAGATGAGACAAAAGGGGTAAATGAAGTACCTGGGCTCTCAGCTTTGACCTGGGCACTGAAGCAAATCCCCATGATTGAATGATTCAGAGAGAGAAGTAACCTTTATGCAATCTTCAACTATATATCACACATGAGACAAGCAAAAAGGTACAAACTTTTAATAAAATGGAAGCTGGAAAGTTCAAGTGGGACTATATATCAAAATGTAAAAAAAAAAAAAAATTCACAACTTTTACCTCCTGAAAGTGTGTATCAACCTCTTTTTACTGGATTAATCAAAGTCATATTCACTTTTTTTAAACTTCTCAAAGTCTCAGTTCTCAACCAAGAGAGAATGAGAAAGGTGTTCCCGTTGAGTGGTAGCATTAATGGCGGATCAGTCCATTTTATCGTTTCGTTTTATTTGTCATTTCTCTCTGTATATGATGAAGTCAGCATTGTAGTTCAGTTCCTCCCATGTAAAATTCGAGCTGGTGTGAGCTAGGCTCGGCTCATTTAACCAAGTTTGTCGTGAGACATGTCAAGTATCTATGGTCGGTTAACCATGCAAGCAAGAATCCTCAGAATGATTCTAATGTAAAAAAGAAAAAGAAAAAAAATATGATTCTAAGTGTTATGTTAGATGGACCTAATGATCGTTGGGCCGACTTTGGAATAGATTGATAACGGATCGAGTTAGATTGTTTGAAACGGATTCTAATATCATTTTAAAATGTATTTTCAAATTAAAATTAAATCCAGTTCTAATTACAACCTCCATATTTGTTAAATTATATAGGCAACAAATTATATAGGTAAAAAAATTATTTTTAAAATTTGTTATATATTTTTATAACAAAATCAACATAAGTTTTTGTGTCAATAACTATAACTGTTATAATTAAGTAACTACTAATAAAATATAATATATTGCAAACATTAGGAATAAAATTTGAAAATAATTTCTGAAACGCATATGGCACAAGTGTATAGTTATGCAACTTGAAAT
Source organism: Moricandia arvensis (assembly GCA_905132765.1). Taxonomy (NCBI): domain Eukaryota; kingdom Viridiplantae; phylum Streptophyta; class Magnoliopsida; order Brassicales; family Brassicaceae; genus Moricandia; species Moricandia arvensis. Next base: position 94,538 of record CAJHQP010000381.1, read on the forward strand.
ATTTAATATAGTTACCAATATTATATAAAATTAAATTAATATTAAACATAAATATAATTTCAAAAAACAGAAACAGAAAAATTAAAACAAAAAATATACCCGCCCTTTTGAAAGGGCGGGTCAGAATCTAGTATATTCAGTAAATTTTGAAATTTTGTAAAAGTAATTTGTGCATAATTTACAAAAAAAGAAATGCTATTTTCTTTTATATAAAATTATTTTATGAAAATTCACGTTTTTATTCTTTTTCAAATCGTGTAGTTACTGTTTCTATAAGATACATATAATTAAGTAACTTTTCAGTGCTACTTTTGAAAAAGAAAGTGCATCTAAAGTGATATCTGAAAAGTAATTTTCTCAAGTCCACGGTACTGTCCCCGTTGGTAAATTGCTTTTCCCCCTCCATCGCTTTTGTTTTTGCTGGGTCTTGACCAACTTTCTCTTTTGGATTAATCCCAGTTAATAAACTTACACTTTAAACAGAGGCCCACTTCTACTCGGTGGTCAGCCCATTGGTAATAGTTTAGTATATTTGAAAAACTTGAAAACAAAATTGGCTGATATACATGCAACTATCTCAAAATCACTTTTTTTTTTGAGAAATTTGAATAAATTTATTATTACAAAAAGTTAAAAAATACAAATTCTCATCTAAAAAATTTCTAGAAACAACCAAGTAAATTCAAGTTAAATGGACCAAGAACATGGCATACTGAATCCCTCTAAGTTCTTACTCTCTCTCTTTCGATTTAATTGTCGTTGTAAAAGTAAAATTTTTGTTTAAAAAATAAATTTTATTTTATAATCAATACAAAATTTATTAAATTTATATATTATTTTATTTTTTATCAGTTAAATATAATTAAATTTATAGGTAATTATGTTTTTATCTTGAAAATATATAAAATTAAATATTTTTAATCAGTGTACAAAAATTTAAAACGATAATTCACATGAAATGGAAATATTGAAATTTATAATCAACAGTAAAATATAGTTTTTTTTTCTAAAAGGACTTTTTGTGTATGATTGTTTAGTATTTTAGCCCTTTGTCTCTTTGGATTTTGGATCTGACCGTGTGAACGAATATTTAGACCGTGTGACTTCTACACATTTGACCCTCTGGTAGGACCCAAAAAGAGACAAAGGTCCAATGGTCCACTTGATAGCATGTCTGCCAAGAGCTAGATTCCCTGCTTCTTTCCACGGCTCCATCAACTTATACGGCTAGCTCCCTTTGAACCCATAGTTACAAAGCTATGTTTATCCTATTATCTTGACTCAACTTTAGCTCAAGAGACTTTGTAAGATTAAGATTACCCAGAAAAATGCTGTAGCCTTGATTGAGTCAGGGCTTATACTGTTCAACAAGTTTCAACAAGCTATAAGACTCAGCGTCAGGTCTAGCTCCACCCAGAACCATCCTCTTAAACAGATTAGGATCATAGACTCTACCTTTCACATAAGCCTTGAACAAAGCGTTATACACAAACGCGTACCTATTATACTTAGCATTATTCAGCTCTTCAAACAGTTTCTCTGAGTTCTCCACATCACCTTTCTCCGCAAAACACTCAATGATCGATAGAGTCGTCTCCAGCCATGGAGTTGAGCTTCTAACACTTCTGCTTGTAGTTAGATTCGAACCCATTTCAATGTTTTTGAGAGCTTCCTTCATCAAGTTTGCTTTAGCACATCCTAGAGCGAGATGCCTATAGGTTATCGAATTAGGCTTAAACCCATCTCCAGTCATCTCTCGGAACACACCAATAGCTTTCTCTATCAAACCGCATTTGCAGTATACTGAGAGCAGAGAGTTGAACTGCTCTGTTTCTTTAAGTCCTCTTACGTCCTTCATCTCTAACCAAAGCTCTTCAGCTCTGTCTAAGTTCCCTACTCGACCAAACGCTTCCGTTGCCAGCAAGTAACTCTTGGACCTAACGTGATTCAACCCTTTGATAACATTCCACACTCTTTCCAACTCCTTTTCTTTACCTAAACGCCCGTATAGAATCATCAACATATCTAAAGTCGACCAGTTATCCCCAGTGATAGATCTCTCAATCTCCTCTGTATAGGCTTGAGCAACTGTATACAACCTCGCAACAGCATGTGCCATAGCTAATATACAGTAAGAAACCTCATTAGGCTCAACTCCAGCTTTCTTCATACCCTCAAAAGCCTTTAGCACACCATCAACGTTATGTTCATTAGCCTCAAGCTTCATCAAGATATGATACGTTGAGACATGAGGAACCGCCTTGTCTGCTTTCATCAGCGCAAGGTCTTTCGCGATGAGTTTTCTTCGTCCTGGAGCTGAGTTGCGGATTATAAGACGGTTGTACACCAAATGAGATGTACGGTAACCAAGCTCTCTCATCTTCTTCATGTACCCGAGGGCGAGTCTTATGACACCTTGGTCTAAGCAAGCGATTACGAGGTTGTTGTAGAGAAGCTCGTTCTGAAACTCTTGAGGGACACGTGTGAAGAGTGTTTCTCCTTGTGAGATGCCGTGAAGCTTCACTGTGAATTCTAGCAAGTATGAGTACTCTAGCTCTCCAGGACGGTAAGGTCTTTCTCTGATGATCCATTCCATCAACTAAACCACACATACCAGAACGTTAGAGCTTTCACATTTTAAGAGTATTTCTATAAAACAAAGGCACCATTAAAACGTATTTATGTTCCGTATCCAAAACTATTCAGACACAACATCAAACTGATTCTGTCTTAACTTTCCATCTCCAAACCTATTCAGACACATCAAACTGGTTCTGTCTTAACTTGATAACGAGTGAGGGAGACAAATTGAGTTCGAAAACAGAAACATAAAGAGGGCATCATTAAAACGTCCTAAGTTCCATCTCCAAAACTATTCAGACACATCAAACTGATTCTGTCTTAATTTTCCATCTCCAAACCTATTCAGACACATCAGACTGATTCTGTCTTAACTTGACAAAGAGTGAGGAAGACAAGTTGAGTTCGAACACAAAAACATAAAGAGGACACCATTAAAACGTCTTAAATTCCATCTCCAAAACCTATTGAGACACATCAAACTGATTCTGTCTTAACTTGACAACGAGTGAAGGAGACAAGTTGAGTTTGCACACAGAAACATAAGCAAGTAAAGGGATTCGAACCTCAAGGGCACGTTTGTTTCTACCGAGCTTCCTCAATCGATTAACAGCGTGATAAACATCTCCCCCATGAACAGGAAACCCATCTCCCATCCAGCTCTGCAAAGCAGACCCAACAGTTACTCCTTTTGGTAGCTTCTCGATTCTAAGAGACAAACACTTGTCGGGCTCTTCGTCTCCTTCTGATTCACTAGAAGATGTTGAAGGTTTCGTTAGAGTAGTGAGAAAGTTCGAGGCTTTGAAGTTGGGTTTATGATCCAACGCAGGTGAATATGACACACCAGGTGTTCGACGTATTGCCTGAACGAAATAATCTCGTTGCCTCACCAACGCTATAATAGACCGCATTTGTTTCTTTCTTCTGGGTCTTCTTATTAGGTCTTTATGAACATAAAGCGATGTCTCTCGAACTATGTCAAAACTTAATGAAGTCACTCGTTCATGCCTTCCTCTTTCCTCTATGTTCGTAATGGTAGCTTTCAGTGTCTGTGACTCTGTGCCATTGACATTTTATAAGATTTGAGCGAGTGTGAAGAGGACAGTATGATGCCGTTTTGTCTAGTTTGTACAGATGAGTTTAATTAAGGCCTAGGCCCAACAATTAAGAGTTTAGGCCCAAGTTAGTTTCGTGAATATACGAGTTTATGAGGACCAGACTGTAACACTTGGATCGAACCATTGGGTTTATCTTTCGTACGTTTACTGCTCCTCTCGACAGTCCAAAAAGCGTAAAGCTCAATAAGTACATAGTGGACTTGTAGTTTGTGTCTTCATTTCCTATTTATATTGATTATCCTATTATTGACACCAATGAAAATAATAATTCTGCTAATTTGTAAAGAATATTTTTTTTACAGTGCAGCTAATATTTGGTTCTGATTATTGATTGATTACTTAGTTTAATTACTATTCTTTTTAACATCTCGTTAATTATGTTATTACAATGATGAAAAATATTATCTAGACGATTCTACAACAAACAATTTTCCCACCTCATAATAATATATGTATGATTTTGTCACTCTGAACCACTCTGTAAAATTGAGAATACATAAATGATTGTGCCACTCCGAACCGTCCTATGAGATCCATGTTCAATGGTACGTTCAGCACCATGCTGAAAATCTTTTTTAACTATTTTTTCTATTGTCTGCATGAATTATATTTTTTGGAATTCGAATCCAAAACTTTTGGGGTTGAAATATTAATGAATCCTTATTAGTTAAACTATTGGACGAAGAGAGCTTCCACTAATTATTATTATTTGGTTTGGTTTTTGAATTTATTATTTTGTTTGATTTCAGTTGAGATTAAACTAATCAACCAGAATTACATTTGGTTATATTTAAAAAAATAATTTCATGGATCATCGATTCATAGTCATTTAGCTGATTAACCCTATATAGAGAGGAGACATAGCAAAATCTTAGTAATCACAAAAGTCAACAGATTTTTTTTTGTTTTCTTTAAGTTACAAATGAAAACATATCACACAATCACACCATCAACACATAGATGCAGGATAAAAAGGTCAAGGTTAAGAGTTATTACGCAACATATTATGCCAAATCTTTATTCAAACACACACACACACATCCCTTAACATCAACATACATTTTGTTCCACCAGTTTTCCTGCATACATGTGTTTTACACCACAATTCATTTTAACAGCTGCAGCTGCTTCCACAGCTACAGTTTGATCCGCAGCTGCAGTTGTCGCACTCCGTGTTGTAGTTCTTCTCGCAACTTCACCACACACACACACACAAAAGAAGTATTGAGATTTTTTATAAATAATATGATGAAACCACATGCATATATATATGCATGTAAAGGTAAATAATATATGATCTAGGGCATGTAATAGGCAAATAAGATAATATAAACTAGGGTTTACCTGCAAGAGTCACCACATTTGCAACCGGAACCACATCCACAGTTAGAACCTGCCATTGCTTCTCTTCGATTTGAAGTTGTAGTTTGTTTTTTTCTTCTTCTTTTGATGCTTTGTGTGTTGTGACTTGAAGGGGATGACCACTATTTATAAAAGATGAGAAAGAGTCGTAGGTGTTGTATACACCATACACGTTTCATTGCGTGAATGGATGAAATGAAAATAAATACTTTTTAGAATAAGTTATCTATCACATAGAGCATTTAATAATGATTCTTCTATTTATTTTGACTAGAACCTTAAATTATTACAGGGAGAATCTACTAAATGTTGTTGTCTTAAATTTAAAATATAACACTTTAAATTAATTGCCTCAAAATATATTATTTATGGATCATGAAGTGGCTAGCTAAAGGAGAAATAAATTTGCTTTGCTATAGAAAATTTTGTTCTTATCACTAAATTATATGTTGTGTTCTTCTTTTTATGTTGTTAAACGTCAAAATAAATCTACAAATAGCATCAAAATTATCTTTTTTCAAGAAAATATTGTAGTGTTTTATTTGAGTTTCAAAAAAAATTGATGGAACACGTCAAATTAATAGGGAATAAGAAAAAGTCGTACACGCAACAGAGAGTTACGATTTTATTTGTAAACGACAGCCGACCAAAATAAGAGAGGCATGAAACGTGCCTGTTTCATCTGCTCACTATGCCTTTCTAGAAATTGTACACTTTCAATTTGACATAATATATGAATATGAATATTTATAACGTATATAATATTATATACTATCATTCAACCAGCACGTCTATTATTCATTAAACTATCTAACTAACTTTCTTTTTTTATTTCTAACAAGTTGCTCCTTGTGATAAAAGACATCACATGTGTGTATATATATATACACAACATCCACTTTGTTCAATATAACTAAATTTACAAAAAACCATATAAATTTGAATGTAAAATATTTTTTACATAATGTAAAATAAAAGTAAAATTAGTTAGTTTCATAAATTTTTAAAATTAGTTAAATATTTTATAAAATATAAGATTTTTTTTAGTTTTTACAAAAATTCTATATTCCTTTTTAATTTAATACTTTAAATGTGGTTTTATAAATAAAATTATATGTTAAACAATAATTATACAAAATTGTACATTTAGAATTTTATAATAAATTGTAAACATATAACTACTTATATAGAAATCAGAATGGAATGGATATTGGACTTTAATTTTTTTACTATTTGTAATTTATTTCTTACACATGGATTTTTCAGATCGAATCAAAACGAATGAATTGAATTAAAATTAAAGTGCTGAGCCCTAGTTTTACGTACCGGAAGCTAAAAAACAACCTAATGCACTGACTATACGTTCTTGAATTAGCAGGCACACTGCTAAGCCCACTATAACATAGAACAATCTCGAATTCAGAATCACAATACAGACCGTGAAAATGTTACATGACACAACAGTATAGCCAAAGAGATACAAAAATAAACTAAACTAGTCAACACATATATTCTCCAGTTTCAAACTCTCTGATCCTTCACCACCACCGTTTACAAGCATTTTCAGACCATCTTTCAGCTCAGCTACACCCTCTTCAAGAACCGCGCAAACCGGAAATATCCTCACTCCTTTCACTCTCCTCTCAAGCTCCTCCAACCTCTCATCGGCACCTTCCTCATCTATCTTGTTCGCCACGATCAAAGACGACTTATCAGATAACCCTTCTTCATGAAACTCAAGTTCCATCACCAAATCTCTCAGTTGCTGCCACGGTGCCACTCCTTTGTTACCGTCTAGCCCTGATGCTAAGTCCACAACGTAAGCCAGCACTTTGGTCCGTTCAATGTGGCGGAGAAAGTTGTGGCCTAGTCCTCGGTTCTGATGAGCTCCTTTGATAAGCCCTGGAATGTCTGCTACTGTCATGGAGAAGTCGTTGTAGTTGACGTTACCTAGGTTGGGACGTAGCGTTGTGAATGCATAGTGGCCTACTCGAGGTTTGGCACGGGAGAGTGCACCGAGGAGAGTGCTTTTACCAGCGTTTGGCATTCCGACAAGACCAACATCAGCAATGCTCTTCAGTTCTAGTATCAGGACAGCTTCTGTACCAAGAGAACCAGATTTAATACTTGAGCGTTGATCATTATTATCATCTTCATTATCATCGTCCTCGAGTGTTCTCAAAGTGGCTGTTTTAGCGAACTTGGTGCCTCTTAAGTAACGTGTAGCGCAAACGCTACCTAAACCACCTTCACCGCCACGAGCTATGAGTATTCTCTGACCTTGTTCTGTTAGTTCCGCAACATTATACCTGACTTGATCAACATCGTCTTCAAAATCAGCTTCCATTGGCGTGTCTGCATGTATTGCTACACTTTCTTTCTCAGCTTCAACTTGAACAGAAGAATCTGGAGTAGTTTTTTGATGAACGTCAGAGTTCTCATCTGATGCAGGGTCCTCAACCAGTGTGCCAGGAAGGTCCCATGGATCCAAACTTGTGGGAGAGTTAGCTTGGACCTGAGATGGAATCTCACCTTCTTGAAGATGAATCACTGTCCCAATGGGCACTTGCAGGACCTGTTGGGGACACAAATAAGCGACAAAAAGTTAAACAAAGAAGCAGAGGAACACTAGTGAGTGATAGTGATATATAAAAACCTTGTCTTCTCCTCTGTTTCCAATCCTGTTCTTGGAAGTTCCATGCCCAGCTTTCCCACCTTTCTACAAAATGTATATATACATAATCAGTTGAGACATGAGATACATTACTCGAAAAACGAAAAAGAAAGAGATGCTTAATAAACTTACAACATGAGGTTGTAAGCCGCTGAAGTCCCAAACTGCATGTGTGCATTCTAAAATCACATCACCTCCTCTCCCACCATTCCCACCTGAACTAAGTTCAATTACATTAACATCATCAACCATTCTTCGTTAATCAAATCACTCACAGTATTCTAAAAATCGGTCTAGAACGGCAAATCGGACCTAAACGAAAGAATTTTTTAGAACGACTTAAGAAAAAAAATCACTCTAGCCGTCCATCTATCAATAAGTTCATATAAAATTACCGCCTAATGATTTCTTTAACATCACCTCCACTCCCACCGTTTCCACCTGAACTAAGTTCATTTAGATTAACATCATCAACGTTCTTCCTTAATCAAACCACTCACGGTATTCTAAAAGTCGGTCTAGAACGGCAAATCAGACCTAAACGAAACAATCTTTTAGAACTGAATTTAAAAAAAAAATCACTCTAGCCGGCCGTCTATCAATAAGTTCATATAAAGTTACCGCCTAATGATTTCTTTAACTCCCTTAAAAAACCAGTCTAGCCGCCTTTCTAATCAATAATTTCATATAAAGTTACCTTCTAACGATTTCTTGAACATGTTTGGGACTTCCTATACATCTACGTACCAATTCAAAGTATACAAAATCTACAACATGATCCCAAATCAATAATCATTACATATCTGCTTTTATGTATTATCAAAGTACCATCTGGTTTGCCGTAGCGATCGGTACGTGTCTTGCGGGCGCTGGAACAACCACTGCCACCTTCACCGCCACGTGCGTACAGAGTAAACCTATCTCTCATTCTAGTCTCCTGCACAGTAACATAAATCAGAAACTCAAACAAAAGCAAAAAGGGTTTTTGCTTGAGGAGGAAGTCAAGTGAGTAGATGATGAACCCACCTGTAAAGGCGCGACCTTTTCCTTCTTCTCCGATGAATCTGAGAAGAATGCAACAGGGTAGCTCATCCATGGCGGGTTTTGAGTTCTTCCGTAGGATCTTAAATATCGGATGGGAGCTGTCCGGTTCAGCCACATTAAAATGTTTCTGATACGGATCTCCGGGGAGGTATGAGGTTGTTATGGTAGGATAAGCAGCGAGGAGACGGAGGAAAGTGTCTCTGCCGTGGTGGTCGGTGACGAAAGGGGAGAAGGAAAGCAGAGGAGGGTTTAACGTAATGGGCCTGGCCCATATTACGGCCTCATAAGACGACTTTCAAAACCCGGTGAGGAAAAGGGTTTAACGTTATTAGCCTGGCCCATATTACGGCCTTTTAAGAATAAAAGGCTCGTGAATTGTATTTTCATGTGTTGACTTGGTGATTCCTTCCACATGTCCCCATGCACGAGAGAAGGTAGCTAATTTGTCTCCTGTGTTCTCCATGTCATGATTGATTTATTGATTTTTTCAGTTGTTTCTATATATTTAGGTGATTTTTTAAAAAAAAATTAATGTTAAATTATTCAACTCAAAAATCATTTTCACAATAAAATTGGTAGTTAAAAACCTTTAAAGTAAAACTATTACAACAAATAATTCTATTTTTACTTATCAAAAAAACAAATAATTCTATTTTTGTGAGTTACTTATACAGTAAAAAATAATAATCATACACGAGTAATATATACGTACTTGCCATGAGATATGCTGATGATAAGATTGAACTTGAATGTGAAGTTAGTATTGGAAAGATTTACAAGAAATGTAACCATGAGTGCTTGCCTTTTTTGTTATATTATGTTATTTGATGCTAAAATGGTTACAAAGCACTAATTAGTTAGACACTAACACACGTAAAAGTAGTCTTTTTCATAGCTAGTATATACTCCATTTTAACGCATAATTTAGTTATGGGAAGCTAGTCATCAGGAAAAGAAAAAGCCTAGAGTGAAAAAAGCATTTCCAAATGATTTTAGCCCTACGTACTCTCAAAAAGTGGGACTATCATAAAAGTTGGGGGTCCAGTTCAGGACATATAAATCTCTGCACGCATTCTTTTCCGTGTCAATCTTTGTTTAACGTTTTCTCCATTATATAACTCCACGTTTTCCTATCGTTTTATAGCTTCTATCATTCTAAAATTATACTAATTCTTATTGCAAAATTACTAACAATATGTATAAGTTCCTGGTAAACCAAACGCCAAAGTTGCCACATTAGTATACTACTCACTGACCAAAACCAATATATATATATATATATATATATATATACTTCGTAGGTTTAGCTGTATCTATGTATATAAAAGTTCATATCAAATATTTACCTATTACAATATTAATTTAACAGTATTAAGAAAACTATACGTAAGTGTGCTTTTAACACATGCAAAAGATTTATTCTTCATTTGGAATATTTTATGGAGGATCATGCACCCACATAAAACAGACTGACACACAGATTCGTACAAGAAGACTATAAAAAAAAGCTCCTAGAAATACGAGAAAAGGAGTATATGTTTAAGACCATGTTTAACCTTAAGAACCCCCAAAAGATTCTTAATTTTTTATTTTTTTTCTATTTTAAAAAAAAGATAAACCAATCACGGGTCGCCACGTGTCAGTGAGGCCGTACAAAAATTTTCTAAGAGCTGGTTCTTGCAGAAGAGTTATAAAAGGTGAGTTTTAGAAAAAGCAGTGGACTCCACCCCTAAGAACCCGGTTAAGAGCCGGGGATAATCATGCTCTAAGAGTTTTACAACGTAGCATCCAGAGAGACACGGATTTGTATGATCAAGTTCCTTTGTCAGCAAACCCCCTTTTTACTTTATGCATTATCCTTAGCTTTATATATATTATAATATTCTCTTTAACAATCAATAAATGATAAATCATCAATAACATTACATATATATTCCGTAGGATTTAGTTTAATAGGTATCTAAATATAAATTGGCATGTTACACACACGACACAAGTTCGTTGAGAGACGTAGCTAGTACACTAGCATAACTTCAGAATCAGTTCAACCATGAAACTAAAAAAAAAAACTATATAGTACAAAATTATATATATGACACACCTGAATATGTATAAGTATCGGTCTTATGTTTATCCCGCACACGTACTCTGCATGCATTTGATCATGACCGTTCGTAGTCATGTAAATCAATCTCCACGATGTAACATTCATATTAATGATCCAACAAACACATAAAATCTCACAAGAGTTGGTGATGATCGTTAGAAGAAGGACCCGAGAAATCTGAATTGTTCCAAAAGTACTGGTTTGATTGATTCACCGGAGGAGTCAAACCAGAGACCGGTCTAGACAAGTTAACCAGATTAGGTTGCTCTTCCATCTTCTCCGGAGCTGTTTGGTAAATTCTCGAATCAACCATGGACGTAGAGGAAAAAGATACTCCGACGTCGTTTCCTTGGAAAGCGTGTAGCCCTGACATTGGATCAAAGAGAGCGAAACCACCAGACCCTATATGGTTGCTTTCACTGTTGTTGTCAAGAATGTTTCGTCCACTACCGACATGAAGAAACCCTAAATCACTCATCAAACTCGGACCGATCTGGTGAGCTTGGTTGTTACCATTAGCAGCAGCTAAGTTCAAACCAATACCTCCAAGTTGAGTGAGATTTTGAAGAGTTGGTAAAAACGGGAACTGATGGTTTGTCTTTAGCTGTCCTGAGCTAGAACTTGGAACGTTGACCGTGGAAGAAGGCTCTTTTAATGATGAAGAAGATTTTGAATTATTACCATTTTTATTCTTTTTGCTATTTCTCCGGCGGCTTCCACCGACGGGGACGTTCCTCAATTTGCCGCCACGTGTCCAGTAGCGGCGGCAAGCCTTACAGTAGTGGCGAGGCTGAGTGGGGTTGTAGTTGTTGTAGTAACAGAACTTAGTGTTGATTGAGTTGCATCGTGGACAGTTTAGGGCTCCCTCAGGCGGAGGAGCTTTGGCATGCCTCGCCCTCTCGGCCATAGATCCACCAAACCTCGCCGGGAGGGCACTGGAGGCAGCGGCATGGTGGTGGTTAGGGTTAGGGTTTGGTTGGAAAGGTGGAAGTTGGTGAGAAAGTAGTCCCTGGCCATTCACTAAACTTCCATTTTCTTGAAGCTGAAGCTGATGCTGATTCGAATTAGTAGGCTGAAAAAGAAAATCAGGATTAAAATAAAGAACCAAGAAATCAGATATAACAGATGTGTAATTTTTGTTTGTAAAACCGGAAATATCACACACACACATATATATATAGAAAGAAAAAAAAAGCAGATGAGAATAGGAATATCTTTAGGAAATGAACGAAAACTATTACTAAGCGAATCAAAACATCTAAATTGCAAAAGAAAGAGAGAGATAGAGAGAACATTTAGTAAGAGGTGAAACCTGTGACCAATTGGATGAGAAAACCATTGTTCTTCTATACCCTTTATTATCTTTCTTCTTTAATAAAGTTTAATGGATCTTTAGGGAAAAACTTGGTGGGAGGAGAATCAAAGAAAAAAGGGCAAAACGAAAGAGATGAAGCAAGACGACCAAAGAGAAACGCGAAGAGAGCATAAAATCAGTAAAGAAAGAGAGAAGAGAGAAGAAGAACAAAGATAAATTAAAGGAAAGAAGATGCTTTTTGAGAAGAAAAAGAAAAGGAATTTTGGTTCTTTTTATGATTTCTATACATTTAGATCACTCCAATGGTTCGAGCTCCGAGTTTCTTAAATTACATATATATATATATATATATATATATATATATATATTAATATTTATTTGTTGGGTTTACGTAAAACTCAGTCCATAATATTTGTTGTAATATATTTTGAATTGAATTTCCGTAAAATTATAATTAAATATTAGTATAATATATATATATATATATGTTTTTTGAGAATTTTGAAGCCAGAACCCGTTGTTAGGGGTGCTCTTATATAATTTCCACTCTCATCTCATCATGTGTATACGTGTTGCGTCTATAATTCATCTATGTGTATTTTTTAATTTATGATTCGCCTTTTTAGGGTTTGAGTGGGGAGATTTCTTCACCTATAAGGTTCCTCTCCGAGACGTCTATGAAGTATTCTTGAAAAGATTGTATCAATTATCAATCTATTTTGTCCGTGGAGAATATAGTATTACTTGGAAGTCGATATTACATATTATACTAATCAAATGTGCATTAAATTTGTTAATTTGTGCGAAAAATCTTTTGATGCTATTTAGTAAAATAAATGGAGTTTCAAGTTAACAAAATTATGGACTCTATTATCTAACTGAAAATAAAGTTAATTTGTGTTGTGAGTTATAATTATAACTGAAAAGTTTATCTATAAAAGTATTTATATACATCTATTAAAAGCATGTTTTTGCCTTCATCAAATAGTTACACGAGGTAGCTAAGGAGAAATATTATAATATACACATGTTCTTTCTTTATCTGACTATCTGTTCTTTATCTGTTAAGTATATATATGCTTTCTTCTTTATGTATAGTAAAATTCAACTTACTTTTATATATGCTTTCTGAGTAGAATGTGTTAGTAAAAGGATGATTATTGTCTATGCAAACCATTAGATTTGGCACCAAAATGTCTCAGAAATATTTTAAAAGTTTTAAAAATGTTGTTACAAGTTTAGAAATTAACCTTAAATGATATATTAACCCTTTGCAAACCTAAATGGATGGTTTCTGAGAATTTCCCAAGTTATAGTGTATTTGGAACTAAAGTTTGTTATATGTTATTTTCAGAAAGAATTGTTTTTTTTCTTAAATGCAAGATATAAGTTAGTGGCAAGTTGTGACTTTACTTTTGTCTTTATGAGTGATTATAAGTGTATGGGTATAATTAATCAAGAACAATATATATGACATCACTGTAATTCAGATGTCAAGCCCCATATGCCATATTAAAGCAAATCATCATCATTCTCCATTACACTTTTGTTGGGATCTTGTCTATTATACGTACAGTGTGGAGTCAGTTTTTTCTTCTCTTTTTTTTTATTGCATCAGTATCGAAAGAGTGTAAAAACTAATCATGCAAATAATAGGTGTTAAAAAATGTGTTTTTACAAACTTTGTATTCAATGTAGTCGACTACATATGCATAAAGTAGGAAGTCCATATTTCAGCCAAACGTTCTTCACCCAAGAGATATTGGTGAGTGGTGGCCGGTGATCACAAGGCAAGCTATGTTTAAGAAGATGGGCAAATTAAACTGGTTCTAGTGTATTTAACATCCTAGGAGATTAAGATTGATTTAATACAATTCTTGACATATAAATTGCATTTTGTTTACCTAATCAACAATGTAGTTAATAGTACACGGACTATACATCGTTACAAACCAAAAACGTATTATAATGAATTATATATTCTTACGAATTTTTCTAAGGTATCTCAAGTATTGACTATGACATGGTTAGCCATACAAACTAAATTTCATCAGTTAAAAGAAACAAAGAGAAAAAAACAAGTTTCACTATCTACTAGACCGTGATGTTGTATTTCCTTCTAGTTTTTCAGGTTTAATAAACTAAAGTACTAGAAGACAATACAACATCATTTGTCTAATTTTAGTAAATAATGAAATTTGGTTGTCTCTCTATTTTTTTTTTTTTTTGAATTGATGAAATTTGGTTTTCAAAGTGAAAAAGAAAAGGAGTCGCTCGTTTGCGACTACAACTTTTATATATTGGGTCAAAAAATAAACAAAACGTACTCCTTGTTAAAAGAACTTTACATTTTTTCAGTTTGTCTCTACAATTTCTCTACTCTTTTTCTTTTTCTTTTTCTCCTTTGATCTTTCTCTTTATCTATTCATTGATCACACGTTTTGTTTTTTTGACGTCATGACGCATTTTATGAATTACGAAACCTCTTTTTCAGAAAGGGACCGCCAGAGATAGCCTACTTGCAACATTATTATAACACTGCTTCGAGTGGGGCAAAACTCTCCACCGCAAATGATATTAGTATGCTTTTTCAATAAACGAAAAAGAAAGAAAATATAAGGACGTTCATGCATGAATCCATCACGCAGACCTTTTCATATACCAAACCATCATGTACACTCTTATCGTTCTTCTTCTTCTTTTTCTTCTTTCGCCCTTTAAATTGGATGGATAAATGCACATTTGAGATTAAGTTACTTTTCGGCTTTTCCTTGAAAATTGTGTTTCACATAAATTCATCTACAGTTATACATCTATATATATAAATATTTTTTTGATAATCTCATCCGGTCAGTACTAATACAAAGTGGACTAATCCAAAAGCATTCATGATCCAAATTCAAATATTTTCTGACTAATATCAGAGAGTGGAATGATCAATTCATGATCCAAATTCAAATATTTTCTGACTAATATCAGAGAGTGGAATGATCATCTGTTACGACTCACCATGTTAATCACTTACGTTAAAACCAATAATTTAGTTCATATCGGGAATCACACTAAGGACTAACGTGAATACACCCCGAACTCTACGCCTGGTTACATCCATATATATATATATATATGCTTACAGTCATACGCATCATGAATATGGTATTATCTAGAAATTACTTTATAAATTTAGAATTAACATATAATTATAAATTTATAACTAAAGGGTAGTCTTGTTTCCTGAACATTCCTTCACTTTTATAGAGCCTTTTTTATAAAAATGCTACACAATTTGTAAGTCATGTATGCCGCTCAAGCAAATATCCTAGCTCAAAGTAGCTAAAGTTTTTACAAAGGATTATCCTCTTTCTGTTTAACATGCAAACAAAAAACACATAAACGTGGTTCTCAATTTAGGCAAGAATTACTCACCAAAGTCTTTATAATAAAGTCTAGTGGTATGTATTTTAGTCAAACATGTACGTGGTGGCACAGTAGTGATTTATTTACATGCTTAAGTTAGCTTTCTTGCAACCACTGCGTATGAACTAAGAACCATTTGTTCATCTGAGCTTGTGGAGAACCCTTTGCCAAATGGTCACTCACTCTCTAGAATTAGTCGAACGCTTCAAACCAACCATACTTGAATATCCAAATTCTAAATCAGAAAGAAAAATTGAATGAAAGTAACTTATTTTACAGGGTTTTAAGGTTGGTAGTATGTGTGTTTCGTTAAGTAAGTGGAATTTATAATGTTTTAGATAATTCATTAAAGGTAGTAGTAGAAATAAAACGTGGAAGAAATGATAAAGACAGGAAAGAAAAAGTAAAGAACATCAGTGGTGTGGGAATCTGATTCCTTGTCAATTAATTGGACCCTCACCCTGTGTGAGGCGTGTGTGTGCAGCTTTATACTATTACAATTCGAATTATAAGATAAAAATCTCATCTTAAGAGATTCGGATTAATATTTTAACGATGGTCTAATTAAGGACACGTAACCATGCATGGAGACGCAATTGTTTTTATATATCATGAGTTTTAGTAAAACCATCAAATTTGTGTTGTGACTTGGAAATAACCGCACAAATCTTAAAATACTATGCATCAATATCATTATGAATATACCAACAACAACAAAAATAAACATCAAAACAACCGCATGAAAATCAGTTTAAAGAAAAAACAAACGCATGAAATATATATGATGCCAACCATATCACTTTTGTTTAAATGCTCCTTTTGTATATTAGTCTTTTGTCTGATATAGTGCTCAATCTAGTTTCATCACACTTCTGAGCTAAATAAATATAAACTACATATACACTTGAACAAAAATATGAATATATTTTTAGAATTAGTGAACAACTTCACCACTTCTACGAACCTTACTTAAGAGCTTGGAACATAAACAAGTTAACTCACAAGTTCAGTCTTCTCCTCAGCATCAACTCGTGAATTACCAGAGACAGTACATGACCCGTTTGTGGGGAAGCTAAGCGTGCTGCTCATCTCGTTCTGCCAAAAATGGCTCCTCAAGGCTTTAAGCTTTGGATTAACCGTAGAGAAGCTCGGATCCGACAAGAACTCTTGCATCTCTGTCTTACCCTCTAACAAACTCACCACTTGAGACATGGCCTTAGCGTAGGTGACGCGTTGGTGCACATCAGTGCCACATTCAGCACCAACATGGCTTCTTCTTCTGAATAATCAGAGGCTAACGTTGGATCAACCAGCTCTAGTAAACACCCCCTCTCTTCCAAAACGTATGCCTGCATGTGTGTTGATGCAACAACGTTACATATACTTTGGTCTTATGATCATTTACTGAGTGGATGAAAGAGATGAGATTGTTTACCCAATCAAGAAGGTAAACGAAGTCCTCGCTTGGCCTAAAGTTTGTGTTACTCTTTCCACTTACTATTTCTAGTGTAACCACGCCAAAGCTATAAACATCTGCTTTTTCAGTCAAGTAACCACGCAACGCGTATTCAGGAGCTATATAACCTCTGCAACACAAATAAGAATAGGGTAAATTTCTCAAACAAACATTTTTAAAGTTTTTGTCACAAAAATATATTTAAAAGAAAAATTTATATAATTTTTTTTTTAAACTTTAATTTATTTTTAATCTTTTTTTTAATTTTAAACGTCACCTCTAAAATCCACCACATAACTCTAAACCCTAAGTTTAGATTAGTTAACATAAAAGATATTAATATATATTTACACCATTTAATAAAGTCTACTTTTGTTATTTTTTTCTTTAAAATTTATTTCGGTGACAAAAAATTTTTAGGTTTATTTTAGGGTATTCTTCTTAAAAATATCAATAAAAATGTAGAGGAATACCTTAAGATACACTTTAAAAAGTTTTTGTCTCAAAAATAGTACTCAATGAAAAAAAAATGACCAAAATAGTCTTATTAAATGGTGTAAATATATATTTATATTCTTTGAATTAATTAATCTAAACTTAAGGTTTAGAGTTATTAGTTAGGTTTTGAAGGTGAAGTTTAAAATTATTATTTTTAAAAAAGATATTAAAATATTCAAAACAAAAAAGATCTATTTTAGTCATTTTTTAAAAAAAATTGTGACAAAAACTTTAAAAAGTTATATTTAAAAGATTTTCCCAAAAATGTATTTTTAAACATTTTCGGCTTGAGTTCACGAGTAAGAAAGAGACTTACACAGTTCCTGCAATACGAGTGCTGATGTGTGTGTTTCCATCATCTTCGTTCAGCCTTGCCAAACCAAAGTCAGAGATTTTGGCGTTGAGATCCTTATCTAGTAACACGTTGCTTGCCTTTATATCTCTATGTACAATCTTTATAACGGATTCTTCGTGTAGAAACCTTAGTCCTTTAGCTATCCTCAAACAAATCTTCTTCCTCGTTGACCAGTCTAGTTTCAGTCTATTACTTCCAAAGAGTGCACGAGATAGACAATTGTTCTCCAAATATTCATACACCAATATCAATTGGTTTCCTTCAACACAACATCCATATAGCTTCACAAGATTTGGATGTTGTAGAGCTGAGATCATCCCTATTTCATTTACAAACTCGCGGTTCCCTTGCCTTGATTTTGCAGACAATTGTTTAACCGCAATCAGTTTCCCTTCTGACAAGACACCCTGTACCAAGAGAAGAGAACACCCTTTTAATATCTCTTCCACAATCTACACATCTCCCAAGTTTTACAGTAAAAGTGAACTACCTTGTAAACAGAACCAAATCCACCTTCACCAATCTTCATAGTTGCATCGAAATTTTCAGTGGCTGCTTTTAACTGTCGTAGTGTGAAATTTCCAGTTTGAAGATCTAAACCCCTTAGCTCTGTTCATAGACAAATCCAAATTAAATTGTTATCTTCAGCCATGTGAATGCATACATATATGTATGTGCAAATTTATTTGGAATCGAAGAACCAAACTGAACCGAAAAACAAGGTTCGGTTAGAATTTGGATCCTATCAATTATCCGAGTGGGATCATATTTCTTTAGAAATGAAGATCGAAACTGAATCGAATGGATATCAAAATTTCTATAATATAATTAAAATACTTATAAATATTAACTATATTTAATTTTAAAATAATCAAAAAATTAAAAATATTATTTGTAAACCAAAATACAAAATAAAAAAAAATTATCATAATACTTTTTATCCAAAATATTTACAATTATCTGAATTATCCAAAATTTTATCTGAACCCCCAAAAAAAATCTGAGAGTTAATCCGAAACCCAATTTTTCAACTTTAAACTTGAATTAACCAAAAAAACGGAACCGATGGAATTCAAAATTATTTAAGATATTAGTTGGTTTCCAACTTTGTTACCCGAACCGAATCAAAAACTGAAATGATCGAACCAAAACTGAACCTAATTTTCTAAATATCTGAACGAATCCTAAACCTCGAAAACTGAAGAATCAAAAGAACTGAAGCATAACCAAACTGAAAACTAAATGCCCAAAGCTACACATATAGATACTAAATACATCATAGCTCATACCAGTCCTATAAAGCTTGGAAGCATTAACTGATAATCTAGATGTGTTCTGAACAATGTAATCATCAGCATCATCATCATTGTCCATGAAGTTCCCGGTGCTGCTATACGCCCAGTGATTGTCAGGGC
Source organism: Moricandia arvensis (assembly GCA_905132765.1). Lineage (NCBI taxonomy): Eukaryota > Viridiplantae > Streptophyta > Magnoliopsida > Brassicales > Brassicaceae > Moricandia > Moricandia arvensis. The sequence continues at coordinate 113,879 of CAJHQP010000381.1, forward strand.
TAGTGAAGAACATAGAAGCACCTTTGGGAGATACGTCAGACTCATATGTTATTCCCTTATCTATTTTTACTTCATTTCCTCCGCAGTTTATGAATAGTTTATAGTTATCTACAAGAACATTACATCTTTTCATCAAAAAATCTGATCCACATTATTCCAAAATGTTAATCAAGAATGGTGATACGTCAGCCTTACGATCTTTCTTAGGATGAAGACAAGGGAGGTGTTGAAGGTAACATGATGAATGCTTGTGTCTGAACAACAAATTCAAAGGGAAAACACATGACTTATAAGGAAAAACATCAAAGAAGCCATTTATCTACAGAGACATGGTTTCTTACGCTTTATCCTCCCTGGAGAAGCCTTCCACCCAGTTCCTAGAAAATTAAGCAAAAAAAAAAAAAAAAAGAGATTGTTGTTACTGTCAAAGGTACATGAACAAAGTATATTGAACTTAAAGAGTAGTAACTTACGAAGTAGCTCCACCACAATTACCAGTGGGAATTGAACTTGCATCAGTAAAGTTGTTGTAAGAAACATCACTACACATCAAGAAGAACAAACACAACTTTTCAAAAGTTATGTTGAGTTGATTTAAATGGAAATTTAGCAGAGGTATGTGTATTCATTCATACACGTTTTTGTTTTTATGAATAAGGAAGCTTGGAATAGCTCCTGTCAGCTTGTTTCCTGTCAAATAACTGAAAGAGAAGATGTAGAAATGCTTACATGATTAGGAAGAATAGCCTAAGCCAATTTTATTTTTGCTACTTACATGAACTCGGCTTTCTTCATGTGTTCAAACGTTGATGGTATCTCACCAGTTAGGAGATTGAAGCTGAGGTCACTACATAGTAAACAAACAAGCGTTCAATCTCATGGAAATATATAAAATAATTAGGGTGTGACTGGTAATTGAGAGTAAAAAAGGTAGCACATGTGAGAGTAATATAGGAAGACGAGAGAATGAATAATAAAAGAGTAGAAAATGGAAAGCAGTATAAATGATTCTAGTTGTTTTAATGAGTTTTTTTATTTTATTTTTATTAAAACAACTAGAATCATTTATACTTCCTCCATTTTATTAAGATAGATATTTTAGAAAGACAAAAAATGTATTATAAAGATAAATATTTTATATTTTCTATGCAGAAATTCTAAATTCCAAGAAATTATTAGAAACTGATAATTATACATAATATATTTAAAATAATGATTTAATGTGTTTTTTAACATGTGTAAAAATAGTAGAAAATCCATCTTTTAAAGAACAGATGTAATAGTATTGTTTTCTGATGTAATTAACTGAAAAACCTTTCAGCTAAATTTTTTTTATTGCTAAATATCAAATTGAAGGTAGAGTATAAAAGTTTTGCCCTAAAACATTTATTCTAAAGTGATTATCCAATCACTCTCTTAAACTCTACTTTGGTGAACGTAAAAAATGACTTACAGTGTTTTAAGCTTCTTCAGATGCCCAATATATTTTGGAATTGAGCCATTCAAATTACATTTTCTCAGTATCCTGCATTTGATATTGATTGAAAACGTTGTTTAGCAAACCTATATTGTACAAACAACACATTGTAACTTTATTTTTCTTAACTCACAGTGTCTTGATAGAATCCAAATGATTCAGTGCAGGGAAAGAAGACGGTTTGCCTCCTAAGTCGCTAATCCTCATGTCAATCACAACCCACCAAAGACACACTATGATTATGAATGGCTCATTATGAAAAAAAATATGAAAAGAAGTTGAGAGTGGCTTACAGGTCGGTCAAGCTGGTCAAAGTTGAGATACTGGAAGGTATGGGACCATCCAAACCTGAACCCTGCATCTGCCTGCAAATATTAAAAATAATAAAAAGGCTTATTAGGGTTTTGTAATGTCTTTCTTGATCACATGCAAGTAATTAATTTTTTACAGTTTTGATATTCTTGTCCAGTTGCCAATGAAATCTGGTACCCGGCCAGTGAAGTTATTATCACTAATCCTCCTATGATCCCACAAATACAAAAGATAATATTAGAGTTATCTAGCAAGAACTAAATTTAAACATATATTAATAAGAAAAGATTATCTTACATATCAGTCAAGTTCTTGAGCAATGCAAGTTCATCTGGCAATGGGCCAGTGAAAGCATTTGAAGTAAGTTGACTGACAAAACAGAAAAGATGATAAGATAATTGATGATATGAAGGCAAAAATAAAGAGACAATGAACTTACAGTAACTCTAGATGAGTCATCTTTTTAATCTCAGGAGGGATTTGTCCTGAAAAAAGATTTCCTTCGAGGCTCCTGCATAATTTCAAATACACAAATCACTAAAAGTTAAACTCTATAATCATAAAGAAATGTTTTCTTAATCATGGTCAGGCTATGCCATTAGAAAGGATGTATAGGTTAAGTTTAAACAAAAAACAAAATGTAAAAGGTGTAAAAACATACAAACTTTTGAGCTTTGTAAGGCGGGTTAGGACTTTTGGGAATGGACCAGACAACCTGTTCCCCATGAAAGATTTGTATATGGCACATACATCATCAAACACACAAAGATAATAGTTGTTACAAAAACATAGTGATTTATATTTTCAATTTATCGCATAAGGAAGATAGAGTATAGTGGAGTATATCTTACAAATCTTCTAAGCGCATAGAAGCCCATTGTTTTGGAATGGAACCAGTCAGATAGTTACGGCTAAGGTCTCTGCATGCACCGAGTTATATGCGTTAAGAACCGTTTCAGTAATTTAAACTGCATGAAAAAACTGAAGTTTAGAGTTTTGTTTTGGTGACTTACAAAACTTTGAGGAGACGAAGCTTAGAGAACTCAGGAGGGACAATGCCTGTTAAGTTCTGCGACTTCAGAGCTCTGTGAAAAAAATATTGAACCGGATAAACGTTAAACTAGATAGTGGATTACGATTTACCAACAGATTTACCCTAATTAATCTCGTTAACTGGTAATGAAAAGATCTTTTGGGTTATGATATAAATTTGTGTACGTAACACTAATTTAGAACTTTTTATTATTGATAAAAAAATTGTTATTCATATTTTTAATAAAATTTGAGATTTTTGGATATTTGATATATATTTCAGATCATAATGGAGTATATGATTTTTAACATCTAATCAGTTAATGCAGTGTTTGTTTTCATTAAACTATCCGCTTAAATCAAATTTTGATTTATTTAATGACAGAACAACGTTCTGACTACTCTCTCTAGATCACATGCATTCTAAATTAAATTTTTGTTTTTGTAATAACATAAGTAATGGTTTTAGTCACAAAAAAAAAAGTAATGGTTTCTATTAATTCCTATTTAAATGTTGAAATTGTACGGTATAGACATAAATTGATTCAAGAAACTTAAATTTAACAATTTACTGATGTGACAACATTTAGAAAGAAATTATTATCCCGATTTCAGATCTAATCCAAATTTGTTCTAGCTTCAAAAATTGAATATCATGGATACGTGGATCCATATACAAATAGTAAAAGTTTAGATCTATCAAAACTGAATCCAATTCCAAATATTTTAATTTTTAAATCTAAATAAAGTAATTATTTTTAATATCTTCGTAATATTTTTATATAAAATTACTTTTTATAATATTTTCATTTTTAATAATATTATACATTTTTGAAGTATTATATAAATATTTAACTGCATTATTTTAGTATTTTTTTAAATGTTATTTTTTATTTTAAATTATTTTTATGGATCTGGATATCTAGATCTGAATATCTATATTACAATATGTCAGACAAATATCCAAAACTCATACTTATCTTAAAGTCACAAATCAGGATATAAATAATAAAATCACATATCATAGGATTTAGATACTCTAAAATTTTTGGATATCCAAACCAGCATAATTACCTTTTTGAGGTAGTTCGTTGAATTTTTTTTCTCTCAAAAAGCTCTTCTATTAGTTCGTTGAATTGTTAAATGTCTATCATTTTTATTATTATTGTTGGTCTTTATCGATCAAATCAAGGCTCTTGTTTCTAAACAAAATCGATTGTAAACCGTTATTATTAGTAGTAATTTTTTAAGTATTTCCCTTAGCAGTCAATAATCAGCTGCCATGTGCAGTCTGGCACTTAAACGTGTCCTCACAAAAGAGCCAAACCAAACTAAAAGCTTTTTAATTTCTTTTATTATTTATTTCCAGTGAGTTTATTAACTTAAATTGACTCTTTTTTTTGTTTTATCGGCTTTTAAATCTCTTATTTAAAAAACGGCTCTTAAATTTTCTTAGTTAAAAGCTAAGAAACGACTTTTAGAAAAATTAAGAATCCCTGCTAAGAAACTACCAAAAAAACATTATTTGAGTATCTAATCTTGCAAAATATAACACTGAATGTATAACTGGTGAATATCTTAAGACAGTTTAAAGTCGCTCAAATCGGTTTCAAGGTGATTAAGAGACTTACATTCTGATGATGTGACAAGATGAGTTAAGAGGAAGAAAGGAGCAATCACAAGTGACATTACTCTCTAACTCTTTAGATGTGTAAGTGGTAACAACCCAATTGCCTTTACCACTACATGGATCTTTGTTGAAGTCCCAATCTTTCTTCCCTAGCTTCTTCCCTATCTCCTTTAGTGCTCTCACTTCCCAATATCAATAACAAACCAAAAAAAAGAGCACCATGATCATCAAACATTAAGAAAGTGCATTGACTTCGAAAAGTTTTAACATACCCATAAGCTGATATAGATGCATGAACATAATACGGTACAAGAGACGAGAGAACCATTTGTTCAGTACCTTCGGCCATGTGGAGTTTATTGTGGTCGGAAAAAGCAAGTCGCCCATTGAAAATCAAAGTGAAGATGACGATGGTGATGAAATATTCATGACCAGAAGAAAACATATTTTCTATAATATCACTTCTATAATGCTTGTAAGAGGTTAGGAGAGAAAGACATATAGTATATGTGAAAATTAGGAAGTAGGTAATGATAATTAGTGAGAGCTTATGGACCATTTAAGTCGCCAAGATTTGTTTATAGATGTTGTACTTTGTGAGGTTATTTTATTTGTTTCCCTTGGGAAATGAGTAAAATAAAAACTAAGTTATTCCTCGTCCTTGACAAAAAAAAAAAGGTTATTCCTCGTCCATATGCCTGAGTTTCCTTTCAGCTGCATTTTTGGATTTTTTTTATTTATTTTGTCACGTTTTTTCTCAGTAAAACATATAAAAATCAAGAGCACAGAAGGAATAGTAGTAATAATATTCAACGAATATGGGCTAATATTTTATATATCATTTTTACGGAAATTGAGAAAATCCTTCTGTTTCCAACTAGGAGCGTCGGCACTAGTCTATATTTTTGTTTAGGATTTGCCCCATCACTTGACAAACAGATGTATTCGTTTGTATTAGAACATGATTAATGAAAATCTTTATGATTCTTAATATATAATTTAATTTGTTTTTTTTTACATTTTTCTGTTAAAAACATTTTATATCTATTATTTAACAATAATTATTTTTTTTTATTAAAAATTTAAAAACGTATTTTAGCCGAAAATAAAAATCTCACCTTAAGAAATTCCATTAATCGTGGCCTTAAGACACAAAAATGAAAATTCTTTGATCATTCAAAATTTACGTTTGATAGTACATTTAAAAATGTTTTTCCAACAAACAATAGAAAATGGAATTCACTATTGCCTGAATGCCTGGTTACTAACTGGGTGTCCACTTGTTTCCTTCGCTTTGTGACCGATAAAACAAGAAAACACACATGAGACTCGTGTGGTTCGTAGACTTAAAAGGCACTTGGAAGAAGAGAAAGAGAAAAGAAGTACCATAATATAGTATCTTATATTATTTGTATGCATATAATATATAGTTAATTAGTGATCATAGTCCAGTGATCAAGTCTCTTATTGGTATTCACTTAACGTGGCTACCAATGCGGACAACGAGGCCGTCAATGTCTCGCACGTAACCAACCTTCTGTCCCCATTCCTTGTCTTCTGGCTCGCTCACCGCCACTGCACCGTTCTCCACAGCCCTCTACACAACGCACCATCTCACTCATTAACAAAAATTTGAAGAGGTTGACATAAACATATACAGAGACAGAGCATATATAACTCATGAGTTTACCTTGAAAGCGGCATCAACATCGGGGTAACAGAAGCAGACTTCGATGGGCGCTCTTTCACGGCCTGAATGTGTAGCCTGTACCTTCCCGGTTAAGTCGTCGGTCTCATGCTGGTGAAGTGGTGTGAACGCTATGGTTGTTTGCCCGCTCTCTAGCTCCCCCCACCTGTGCATGCATCAGTTCATTTCCTCATGAGCTGGGGTAGGAATTAAAATGTGGTAAAAGACAGAATAAAATGGTTGAAAGTTGAAACCATAATTTTTTAGCAAGAAAAAAAAAACGTTGAGAAACTGTAAGTTTTTTTTGTCAAGTTTGTGAATTCATTTCAGTGAAACAGCAAAAAGATATAATAGATCTTTATTCTAGAGGTGCTCGAGAAACAAAGACTATGGTATGAACTGATGGTATTGACAAAGACTATGGTATTCCGCCTGAAGCTGTTTTCTATGGTATTGACAAAGAGCTGAGAAACATTATCTCAGCTAGGCGACATGAAAAGAATTTCCGGTTTGATGTCTATGTGGTTAAGATAGCCATTTCTTTGAGGTGTAATTTTCTTGGTCCATCTTTTTTTTATTTCTTTTTGCCAAGATGGCCCGAACTTAAGATTTTTTTTGTAAAATCTTATTTTTATTTATGATATTTACAGTTTAGCAAAAAAAAAAAAAAAAACAAAGACTATTTAAAGCCGTAATTAACTCCAGTTTTTTAATTGAAATTTTTAGCTTCGGTTAAGAGACGATTTTTATCTTTTCTTAGTTTTAACTAAAAAAACTAAGAATTATCTATTAAGTAAGAGATATAAAAAATATTTCTTAACCAAAAAATGTAAAAGAAAATAATTAAATTATGAGTTAAGAATCCCAAATAAGAGACTGAAGTTAATCATGCTCTAAAAATCCCCCAAAAAAAAGAAAAAAAGATCCTTACTAGGTCTAATCCTATTCGATGGATGAGATTAAAGCTACAAACAAGCCATTGCATAGCCAGCGATCGAACTTGATCACAGAACATCACATCAATGGAATCTCAAAATCCCAGAGTTTTCTTGAACAAATATAAGATCCTATCGGAAGATTTGCATTTTCTTTCTACCAAGTATAACAGAATATAGGTTCAAAAAAAAAAGTATAACAGAATATACAAACCTGTGTGACTCGTCAAGACGACGGACGTTGTGACCAAAGGCTCTAGAGTAGAACTCTACGGATTTAGCCACGTCCTTCACGTACACAACCGTGTAAGCAAACGCTGGTCTCATCATATTCGACGCCATTCTTTTCAATCCTTATGATTCTCCGATCCGGAATCTGATCCTTTACAAACGCAATGCTCTTCATGACACATCACGTCAGGTCTATATTTGTAAGATCTCTCTTTATGGTGAGCTCAACACGTGGGCGATTGCATGCAACTTCGTGCCTAGGCTATTTGCTGCCACGTGAGCTTTTGCATCTTTCAACTTATGATTACAAATGGTATTATAGTCTATAGTTTTAAATCTTGGTTGTCTATAAATTTCCCGGTATTTTAGTTGTTTGACGAGCCCACCTTACATACACTACTGCGTTTGTTTGACATAACAGATATTTAAAAATGATCTCTATTTTCAAAAACGATAAGTTTAGCTGACATTGGCACAAAAAGTAGCTAAGATCATTCACATAGTGAATACTAATATTTAATTAGAAAAAAAATCAGAAAAATTAACTCTCTCAAATGAGAGACTTTGACATGAGTTGTTTAATATGTTTTTAGAAAGACTATAATTAAATACTAATTTTTTGGATTTTTGCACATCAATTGAAAAATATTTAAATTTATGTTTTTAGATAAAAACTCTATTACATATACACATAATCACATTTCAACCAATAAAAAAAAGAATATCAGATAAAAGTAATAATTTTTGTATTAAAATTATAAAATTATATTTATTTTGAAACAAAAAAAATTTTACAGCGACAACTAGACTGAAAATGGTATCATTGATGAAAGATTCTGGTAAAAGATGCATTAATACTGATGCCCTACAATTTTTACTGTTTTTTATTTAAATCGTGAATACCTAATACATTCAACTATCATACGACTCTCTCTTCATCACCAATAATTTTGGATGGTCTATCTGATTTTCAGGATTGCTTGTCGACATGTGGTTTATTTGATATTGCAAGCAGAGGCTGTGAATTCACTTGGTCTAATAAAAGTCCCTCAAACCCAAAGGCCAGGAAGCTAGACAGAGCGATTATAAACGAGCGTTGGCTTGAATGCTTTCCTGATTCCAACGCATTCTTTGACGTACCTGGATCATCAGACCACTCTCCCTGTTTATTATCCTTTTCCACTGCTGCCACAAGACGAGTTTCCCGGTTCATGTTTTATACAATGTTCACAAAACATCCAGATTATTCAACTCTGATTTCAGAGGCTTGGCTTTCTCAAATATCTGCCGCTAATCCTTTGTCTTCTCTGTACCTGAGGCTCAGAGCTGCAAAGGATTGCTGTAAATCTATCAACAGAACAACTTTTAGTGGAATTCAAAATCGAGCAAAACAGGCTTTTGAAGCATTAGAGGAAACGCAACGGCGACTTCTAACTTCTCCATCCCCTGAACTCTTTGAAGAAGAGCGGATCCAACGTGATCATTGGATTTTTATCTCATCTGCGGAGGAATCTTTCTTAAGGCAAAAATCGCGCATTCAATGGCTCTCTGAGGGAGATGCTAACACAAGATTTTTCTACAACTCGGTGAAGGCCAATCTCTCTCGAAACATCATTTACTTTCTCCTAGACAGCGAGAACCAGAGGGTTACAGATCAATTCCTCATGAAATCTATGGCTCTGAATTTTTACCAATCTCTGCTAGGCACTCAATCTGTTGGGGTAGTTCCTTACACGGTTGATCAGATAAAAGAGATTCATCCTTTCAGATGTGGACCAGATTTATTGGATTTCTTCTCAGCTATTCCTTCTGAGGCAGAAATAAAGGCAGTTGTTTTCTCCCTTCCTCGTAACAAGTCGCCAGGACCCGACGGCTTCACCGCGGAGTTCTTTACTTCATCTTGGGATCTTGTGGGTCAAGACTTGATCTCAGCGGTTCGCTACTTCTTCACATCATCTACGATGCTCCGTCAAGTTAATGCTACTGTTCTCACCCTTATTCCAAAAATCACAGGCGCTGCTACTTTGAAGGATTTCAGACCCATCTCTCTTTGCAACACAGTTTATAAGGTAATCTCTAGATTGTTGTATGCTCGACTCAAGTTATTAGCTCCAGAGGTGGTCCAAAATAACCAAGTGGGATTTGTTAAGGGCAGGGTTCTATGTGAAAACGTTCTGCTTGCTTCGGAGTTAGTCAAGGACTTTGACAAATCGGGTCAAACTCGCTGGGGATGTCTTCAAATAGATATTACTAAGGCCTTTGACAATCTGAATTGGACATTTATCATCAATATTCTTGAAGCTTTTGGTTTGCCACAGATCTTCATCAATTGGATCAGGCTTTGCATATCCACCCCGTACTACTCAATTTGTTTCAACGGAGAGCTTGTCGGCTTTTTCCAAGGACAAAAAGGGTTGCGTCAAGGGGACCCGTTGTCCTCGACTCTGTTTGTAATCGCCATGGATATCCTGTCCAAATGTCTTGACTCTGCTGCCCGTTCTCAAGTGTTCATTCCTCATCCGGATTGTATTGACCCACTCGTAACACATATCAGCTTCGCAGATGATGTTCTCATTTTCTTTGATGGTAGAGAAGAATCTCTTCAAGGTATTTTAAATGTCCTATATGGCTTCCACCATGTCTCAGGTCTGGCAATCAACCTCTCAAAATCATCCTTGTTCCTTGATGGGAACAACTCTGGCCTCGTTAATACCGTAGCGGCAAGGTTTCACCTAACTAGTGGTGCTCTTCCTGTGAGATATCTTGGACTTCCTCTTCTCCCTCATAAGCTCCAGCCTCTCGACTATCAGCCACTTATAGACAAGGTTCTAGCAAGAATCTCCGGGTGGACAGTTCGTCATTTGTCGTTTGCGGGACGTCTACAACTAATTCAATCTGTCCTATTTGGCATTATTAACTTCTGGTCCTCTGTTTTCCCCCTCCCAAAGGCTTGTATTGATAAGCTTGAACGCATATGCAATGCTTTTCTTTGGAATGGTGACCCGTCCCATGCTCGTGGAGCCAAGGTAGCATGGGATTCGATCTGTACACCGAAACCTGCTGGAGGCTTAGGCCTGAGGAGACTAGCGGGTCTCAACAATGTATTTGGTCTAAAACTAATATGGATGTTATTCTCGAAAAATGGATCTCTTTGGGTAGCTTGGATCAAGAATAATCTTATCAAGAACAGGCCTTTCTAGACCTTTGATTTTCAGAACACGGGAAGCTGGATTTGGCGTCGCATGATCAAGCTCAGGACCTTAGCTCGCCCTCGCTTACTCTGTCGCATCGAATCAGGAGCTGAGGCTTCATTCTGGTATGATAATTGGACTGATCAAGGTTCGCTCTTAGACCTAACGGCAGGCTTGGGACCGATGGTTACTGGAATCCCTCTGCATTCCTCTGTTGTTGAAGCCTCAGCCAACGGTGTGTGGACCTTGCCAAGAAGCCGTCATCTAGTTGTTCGTCTTCTGCGTCAGACATTAACTATGGACCCTCCTTCACCAACAAACTCAAATCCGGATTTTTATCTTTGGCAAAATGGCATTAACGACGCTCCGGGAAATTTCTCAGCCTCCAAAACTTGGTCTGCGTTGAATCATGCTCCCCCGGAAGTTCCTTGGCACAAAATAGTTTGGATCAAGCAAAGAATTCCGAAGCATGCTTTCATCTTATGGGTCCTTATCTGGAATCGCCTTCCTACGCGTGACAGGCTCCTCAGTTGGGGTTTGCAGGTCCCTCCGGCTTGCCTCCTCTGCGGCAATGATGCTGAAACAAGTTCTCATATCTTCTTCAGTTGTGATTATTCTTCAGAAATTTGGGAGTCGTTTTTCCACCATCCTTCGCTCTCTCCTCCATCAGCCTATCAAGATATTGTTCTTTGGCTTCGGGTATGCTCCACTAACCCTAAGCTGAAAGCAATATGTCACCTTGTCTTCCATTCAACAGTTTATCATCTCTGGCGAGAAAGAAACTCAAGATTACATGCGGGTGTGCCTAAATCGACCATGACTTTGATAAAGGATATTCGTACTGTACTCAGAGCAAAACTTGCAGGCTTGGACCATTCAAAGAAGCAGCACTCCCACGGCATCTCAAATACGGCCAGAGGGTCACGACATCTTTCCTACATCCACACATGGTTTGAGTTCATTCAACTATAAACCCCTTCTCTCAAATTGCTTCACATTTGTTTCTCTTATCTCTCATTCACCTTTGAAGTTGTTGTAAAATGATGTCTCATTTTGGAAGTTATGAATGAAAGAAAATTAAAAAAAAAAAAAAAAGAATCAGCATTTAATGTCTAAAACAGAACAAAGAAATGGTGGAGGTATGTAGTTTTACGTTGCAAGTTATTTTATAAAACTGCTTATTACAACTTGTTATACATCGTCCACGTTCTCTGTCCCAAAACACGATCGGATCAAACAAGCCGACGCCGTCACCATAACCCCCGCGAAAATAGAAGGCACGAACAAATCATAACGCGATCTCTTCACCATGTGAGAAGGAACACACACACTCTCCCCAGGAAACCCCATCGGAATCTTCACGAACCCATCTCTTCCTCCGCACGCAGACGTCACCATAGACACAAACGCCAACTCGGGAGCAAAAGAAGCGACGGCTACGGTGAACATGAGGAGCACCGTCCACGTTGTGGCTTGAACTATGACCGGCCAACGGGATGAGAATCTCCGGAGAAACGGCTCTATTAACGACGGAAGACGGTGATACATTAAGACCAAGATTCAAGATTCAAGAGGGTTTGTGTTTTGGCATGGGAAGGGAAGATTTGTTGGGATGTTCTCTTTTGATGATGTCGTGGTTTTTGTGTGTGGAGAGGCTGCTTCTTGCACGTTTAACTAACTGCTTGTATTTTCTTAAGACATGAAGTTGTTTTAATTACGAACTTACCCCATACCTTTGAACTCTTCTCTTCTTTTGCCCGTGCTTTGCGGGTCTTCTTCTTTATGACTCCCACGTTTTATGTCTACCTCTGCATAAACATTTTTGTTTTGTTTTTTTCAAGTAAACTATAATCAGGTTGTGTTTTTTTTCTTTGGTAACAATTTCCAGACATATTATTATCATGCAATTTATAACTGAAGGCCTGATCAGTGCCGACCCTAAAGGAAAGCATTATAAACTTAGGCTTTCGACCCTATTTAATTTAAGTATTTAATAGTTAGTGATTTGTAGAGTAGTTTTGTAACAACCAGGTTGCTTCCAATCCTTATATTTCCAGGACCGGTACTCAGCCTGATTAGTTGAAAATGTAGCCTTTTATATTTTCTATCTATATTATTAAAACAGAAGTACAAATCTGAGAATACTAAAATTTAGTCATTTATTACAACAGTAATTAATGAAGTTATTGATGCTTTAATGAAGCTACTAATTAGGAATATTGTCTTATCCAAATTAACTTAATCGATTTATTACACTAATAAATGAAGCAATTGATATTTTAATGAAGCTACTAATTAGGAATGTTGTCTTATCCAAATTTTAAAATGTTTTATTACATCTTTCTTTTTTTACTTTTTCTAATTACTTCATTAATTATATTTATTATAATAATTAATATCACTTATTTTACGTGTTAATCTTAATAATTTCATATGTTTAAATAAAATTATTTCATTCGTGACAAAGATTCCAACCGGTTAATAAATAGTTTTTATTTATTCACATTCATCCAAGTATCCATCCGAATAGAAATCAGTTTTATGATATCGTTTTTTTTGTTCTAAAACTAAACTACATGTAGATATTATAAATTTCTAGACGGGGTTTGAGTTGATCTTTCCGGGTCCGGGTAGATTCATATTATAAATTTTTATACGGGGTTTGAGTTGATTTAAATTAACATCCGCTCGGTGAGCGGGTCCAGCTCTAGTAGACGTTAAGTTTTATGTTTCTAGTTATGGCTTCAATATCTTTTAGGTTGTAGAGTTATTTCTAAAAATATTCAAAGCATTAAATAAAATCTGGAAATTTTTCCATTTTCAGAGTTAATATTTTTTATAATGTTTTGGCTATAGATGCATTTTATAAAGTTAAAACATGATTGTTACAAAACTAAAATAGATGTCTGCATCTTCTATAGTCTCTCCCAATCAACTTCTGAGATGTATTGTTTGGCACTTAATTTATTTGGGGTACAGAAGAATGAGGGATTGTGATTGAGTCTTAGAAAACAATTTAATATGAGTCTTATATGTTTTTTTTGTGGATTTACCAAAGCTCTTTCATCATAAGTATAGTAGGTTCACCTAAATCTGATGCTTATTTCCTGAGTGTGACATGAGAATATGAGATTACGATAGGAAAAGTATACAACTAACTCTTTAATTCCTCCATTTCAGTATCAATTAGATGAAGTTGCGAGATCAAATTGGACTCTGTTCAAAACAAATATAACAAGCCCACAAACTGTCTTCTATATCCGTAAAATTACAAAATTATCATACTGAAGAAGCCCATTGGGCCTGTAAGGAAGCTCTAAACGCAGCGTTTTGTTTTAATATCTTTTTCTCTTTAGCTCATCAGTATAAAAATCGACAAGAAAACCCTAGCACTCCTTCTCTTCTTCCTCTCTCGTTTCACTGAGCGACCTGCCTCTCGAGCTGCCAAATCTAAGGTACCACACTCTCCACTCTCGTAGCTTCTTCCTTCTTCATATAGGGAAATGAACAAGCTCGTTCGATCTTGTGTTTAGCTTACCGATTGTTTCGCAATTGAGGATTTAGAATCTCAGAGCTTGTGTGAAGATTGTAATTTTGTTAGGTTACAGTCATAGTAAATTCAGGAACGCTTGAGCTTGTTGATAGCGAATGAGTTAGTCTTAGCTTTCAATTTGATTAGTCATTTGTGTGATTTGTCGCCTCTGTGGCTTAGGCTTGAGCTTAGGAGAAGAAAATGGTGAGAATCAGTGTACTCAACGATGCGCTCAAGAGCATGTACAATGCGGAGAAACGAGGCAAGAGGCAGGTCATGATCAGACCTTCTTCCAAAGTCATCATCAAGTTTCTTATCGTTATGCAGAAGCACGGTTTGTTTGTTTTTCTTTTCTCCGCCGCTTTTGTAATTAATAGACATTTCTCCAATGTTCTTGAGAGTTTCGTTACTTTAGGTTACATTGGTGAGTTTGAGTATGTGGATGACCACCGATCTGGCAAAATCGTTGTGGAGTTAAACGGGAGGTTGAACAAGTGTGGCGTTATCAGCCCTCGTTTTGATGTTGGTGTTAAGGAGATTGAAGGTTGGACTGCTCGTTTGCTTCCTTCCAGACAGGTTCGGTCTACTTGTTCCTTTTTTGTCTTGTTACCATGGCATTGTAATCATTCTAGAGATTCACTTTGTATAGCTAAAACTCGAGGTTTAAAAGTTATTGATGAGTTTCACTTAATGGAATGTGTAGTTTGGTTACATTGTGCTGACTACTTCGGCTGGTATTATGGACCATGAAGAAGCCAGGAGAAAGAATGTCGGAGGCAAGGTCCTTGGCTTCTTCTATTGATGATATGTTTTTATGCTTAAAGAGACGTTCCCTCCCTTTGTTTTTTTTTTTCTTTTGAATTTTTGTGGTTAACTTTTTGTTGGATAGTGGTTAAATTACTCTTTGTTGGTCTCGAGTTCTTTATAGATTCATTTGGACTACTACAACAACAACCACTTTCGTTATCCTTCATCATTCTATCTCTAGACTCCAGCTTAGTCAAGTTCAGTACATTCTTTTCGTATAATAACTTATAAGACGCAGAACTATGAATGAGGTGTTGATGAACACTTTCATCTTACATGGCCCATATCAAATATTCAACATTCAAAACTATATTTCATAAGTAAGGCTTTCCATATAGTCCTAAACAAGTCACAGCAGGACACATCTTCTCTATTAAAAGAGAAGTACCATTTTTATCTACTATAAAATAGTCATATTAGGTCCATGAATTTAGTTACATTTACATTATTTATATTAGTATAATTAATATATAGCATTCTAAAAAAAATCTAAATAATTGTAAGAATATCAGTAACAAATCTATTTTAATTGTAAATGTAAATTTTAGCTTGAGAAAAATCTAACAAGATCTTTTTTAAAAAATTAAATATTTTTTAATTAATACATTTATTAATTTCGTAATTAGTAGTATTATAAATTATTTTAATTAAAATTTTATATTAAACAAAATAAAATAAATTTATATGCTAATTTTATAAATTTTATAATTATAGTCTATTATATTAAAATAGAAGTACTAAAAGAATTATATATGAAAACTATATTGAATTGATAAACTACTATTTTTTGAAAAAATAATTTTATTTAAATAAATAAAATATCATTCACCTTTTAAAGTGATTAAAATATCACTCATCCCTTAAAAATTAAAATTCGTAAATTATGTAAAATTTATACAAAAAATAAAATTGTTAACATATATTAAACTTTTATATTTAGAACTATATATTATCTATTTTTATTTTTTAAAATGACAGCAATATATTATCTAACAATTATTAAATACAAAATATAATATCAAAATTATATATTTATAAAATGAAAGGTTACCCGCACGGATGTGCGGGTGAAAATCTAGTAGATGATTATGAAATAAGTTGGAGTTTACATTTCAGCTAGTTTGGTTTGCATGATTGAAAAGGCCACTCATGTGGCTGTAGTTTAGTGGTAAGAATTCCACGTTGTGGCCGTGGAGACCTGGGCTCGAATCCCAGCAGCCACAATAGATTCAATTTTTTCTGTTTTTATATCATATGGGCCTTCTGCTTAAACAATGGTACTGCTGGGCCTAAATATATATATATATATATATATATATAGGATACTTATTTACATCGGAGAGAGAAATCTACTAGTCAGGAGGAATATGTAATTTTTTAAAGATTTGTATAATCATAATTAATTAGAAAAATCTAATCGACACGTAGATCATTTTGATTAAATAAAAAATTATTTCCATATTTTGTTTACAGAGTGTTGCCAATTGTATTATTCGATAAACCTGTGAAATAAACGTAGATAATTACAGTCCCGTCAGCAGATTTCTCATCCATAGAAAGGATCAAAGTAACTAGTGAATTATGGCAGCAATTATGTTAAATAAACATACGACATGATACGATAAGATTTTTCATTTCACCCTTAATCCAATCCTAAGATCAAATTAGTAGGAAAACATAATATTAGGATGACCAAATTGAAAAAAAAAAAAGAAGGTAACAGATTGGAATATTCCATACATTAAGGATCTGGTTCATCCATTAATACAGCATTTTCAGTAGATTTATTTAAAATAAAATGAAGAACGTGATCGACAAACTGAATTATCTGTGATAAGCATCATTATTCGATAGAGTCACAATTTAAACAAATCATAAATTAAGGGAAATAAAATAAATGATAAGATCGTGGACATAAAGAAATGGATTAAACTTGAATAAAAACATTAAATACAATAGTTATCCCTAAGTAACGCTTTGACTCCCTCCTCCTCCTCTCTTGTATATATATACGTGTCGCATCTCATTGATTGTTCTTATCAAACATACACTCTATTGGGAGATCGATGAGATCGACCATATCAAGATTATGGAAAACACGAAGATAAGGAAAGATCTAGAAGATGAAGACGAATCTAGAGAAATCTGGAAAGACCGAGAAGATTAGAAAGTTAACATTTATCTATATATTATTCCATATTAGTTTAGGAAATTAGGTTAGATCATTCACTATATAAGCTAATGCATCTTGTAACTTATTGCTCATGAGAGTCTAATATAATTCTTCCATAAACACTTTTGTGTTCTTTACTCTCATCAATTTGTCATGGTATCAGAGCTAAGATCCAAAACCTGTGGATCAAAGTTTATTTTTCTTCCAAAAAAAAAAAAAAAAAAAACCATACGACTTCTTCTTCTTCTTCATTGAAAGTCAAGCAACGGCACGCTCCATCCATGGCTTCCATCATCACTAGACTCCGTTGCGTCACTATGTCTTCACCACATACCATTCCATTCCACTGATTTCCACCGGAGATTGACCTCAATTGTTCGTGAGAAATTACATATCTCGCTTCATCACCAACGTTCTCTTTTGATATCACCAATTTCGATGACCACTCATTGTCATAGCTGTTTAAATATCTGCTGGTTATGTCTGCTTTTCCGATCACTTGTTGGCCACCGTTTCAAGCTGCCACAAGTTTCCAATCACTTGTTCAGCCGCCAACTATGTTGAGGCGTGCATCAACTTTGGGCCGAATCAGCTCAGTTATTTTCTAAGCCCAAGTTGGGCTCAATTCCTTACATGAGCTTCATCAAGCCGTGTGTTTATTTGGCTGCCTTGTTTTACATTCACGACAACAAGCCGCCATGTTAGAAATCATTACTTTGGAACTTCTGCTATTCATACACAAAGCTAAGTTCTTTTTATCTCAACAAGTTTTGTTTTTTCATTCACGAAAGCAAAACTTGTGATTTGACTTCTCGCCCTCGTGAGTTGTTTTTCTACTTCGCCATCGCGAATTATTCATGAACATCGCAATTGCGAATTTTTGTTCCTTATTTGAAGAACCCTACGACCGGGTATAAACGTCGATGACCCGACGGCCGGGTATTGCAGCCGATTTGACTCTACGATCGAGTATAAACGTCGATTTATTTACCTCACAGCAGGGTATATTGCTGATATTTTGAAGATTTGTCCAATCTCACACGTGTTACCACGTATGAGCTTGCGGGAGGGTATTGGGAGATCGATGAGATCGACCATATCAAGATTATGGAAAACACGAAGATAAGGAAAAATCTAGAAGATGAAGACGAATCTAGAGAAATCTGGAAAGACCGAGAAGATTAGAAAGTTAACATTTATCTATATATTATTCCATATTAGTTTAGGAAATTAGGTTAGATCATTCACTATATAAGCTAATGCATCTTGTAACTTATTGCTCATGAGAGTCTAATATAATTCTTCCATAAACACTTTTGTGTTCTTTACTCTCATCAATTTGTCACACTCTTAACTACATCTTTTCATTGTTCTTTCCGTCACAGATCTTTGAGCTTTTAGAGAGAGAAGTTGAAACGATATGGAGTTGGATCTTACACCAAAGTTGCCGAAGCAAGTGTACGGTGGAGATGGAGGATCTTACTTTGCATGGTGCCCTGAAGAGTTGCCTATGCTTAAAGAGGGTAACATTGGAGCGGCTAAGCTTGCTCTTGAGCAGTATGGCTTCGCTGTTCCTCGTTACTCTGATTCTCCTAAGGTTGCCTATTGATGTTCTGCGTTTTACCACAGGCCAATTAACCTAAGTGCACGCTACCACAATCGAATGGTATATCGATGCAGCACTTTAGGATCGAATCCACAGAGAACTAGTGATCTATAACACTAAGAATACACAAAATTTCCTAATCTAAGCAAACAAGGGAAGATTGATGATTTGTAACAAACTAAACTCCTAGAATTATGAACAAAGTGATCTCAAATTCAAACAATAAACAAGTGCAAGAATCAAACTTTAAATCAATAGCTAAGGATAGATCCATGGGCAAGATCATCGATATCGGGTGATCAAGATTCAATCTAGGATGCTCAAACAAAACAATCAACAAGTCTATAGGTCTAAATCTCGATCAAATAGACTAATCCACTCCCGTGACAATAGCCCCTATGCTAATCATGAATTAGACATCAACTCCCGTTGGCCTTACCCAATCAAGCATGCATAAAACACAAGTCTACTAACCACTAAACATCTTGACAACAACTCCCGTTGGCCAAGCATGTATAGGACAATACTAGGTTGTTCAAGCATTTCATCGAACACCTTCCGGGCGTGAAACAACTTATGATCTAGATTAGATTTCCCAACCTTAACCTAGCATTAAAATCACCTAATAAGCCATAGAACAAAGTTAATCAAGCAAGAATCATCCTAAACATTCACCTAATCACCCTAATCTACTTAACCCATGAATCTAAGAATGTTTACTCAATAAACTCCATGATAAACCTTAAATCTATGTGAGATTCAAGGTTAATCATGTAAGAGAAACAAGATAAGATGAAGAACTTCCTTAAATGATTCAAAAGATTCAAGCTTTTACAATGAAACAAAGTCTTTAGAGAGAAAATGAGATATCTTAGGGTTTTGGGGGCTAAAACTATATGTAAGAGGGTAAAAACTCGAGCTGGTTTGATCCCATAAACCAAGTCAAACCGGAATAAACCGGTCAATAGTGACTTTTCTTCTGTGTAGCGGCCACTGCATCCCGCTATACCAAGCCGCTACAAGCTCGTAGCGGTATGCTTATACCGCTACACCATCCAGATATGGAGCAGGGGCTTGGAAATCAATGTAGCGGCCTTGCTATCCGGTTATGTCAAGCCGCTATGATCCTTCACGAACACGAGTATCAGCTCTTCTTCTTCCTCGTGGTCTCCTCGCCGTGCTCATCCGGTGGTCCTCTTCGGCTCGACGTCGTCAAGCTCCGGTCCGCTTCTGCTCCGCCGTGAATCGAGCTAAGGATAGATCCATGGGCAAGATCATCGATATCGGGTGATCAAGATTCAATCTAGGATGCTCAAACAAAACAATCAACAAGTCTATAGGTCTAAATCTCGTTCAAATAGACTAATCCACTCCCGTGACAATAGCCCCTATGCTAATCATGAATTAGACATCAACTCCCGTTGGCCTTACCCAATCAAGCATGCATAAAACACAAGTCTACTAACCACTAAACATCTTGACAACAACTCCCGTTGGCCAAGCATGTATAGGACAATACTAGGTTGTTCAAGCATTTCATCGAACACCTTCCGGGCGTGAAACTACTTATGATCTAGATTAGATTTCCCAACCTTAACCTAGCATTAAAATCACCTAATAAGCCATAGAACAAAGTTAATCAAGCAAGAATCATCCTAAACATTCACCTAATCACCCTAATCTACTTAACCCATGAATCTAAGAATGTTTACTCAATAAACTCCATGATAAACCTTAAATCTATGTGAGATTCAAGGTTAATCATGTAAGAGAAACAAGATAAGATGAAGTACTTCCTTAGAAATCAACAAAGATTCAAGCTTTTACAATCCAAAATAAGTTCTTTTGAGAGAAAATGAGATATTTTAGAGTTTTGGGGGTCTAAAACTATTTGTAAGAAGGTAAAACTCGAGCTGGTTTGATCTCATAAACCAAGTCAAACCGGAATAGACCGGTTAATAACTTGATTTTGTGACTGGTCTTCTTCGTAGCGGCCACTGCATCCCGCTCCACAAAGCCGCTACGAGGCACGCAGCGGTTACTTTTGGCCGCTCCAACATGCCGATATCGAGCAGGGGTTGGAGGTGATGAGCCAGCGGCCAAGCAAAGCCGCTACGTCGAGCCGCTTCGAACGTTTACGAACGTGAGTTTCAGTTCTTCTTCTTAGTTTGGTCAAGCCTCTCCCCGCATCAACAGTAGCACCACCGCGACCATCTCGTCTTCAGTTCATCCCGGTATCGCCGGAATCAGCCCTCACCGCTGCGAAGCTTCACCATGACCAAGCTTCCTCCATCTTCAAATCTCCATCTCCGCCGTTTTGCTCCACCACGGAGTCCCATGTTCTTGTCTCTCGGCTCCTCCGTCGTGTTATAGGCCGAGCTCGTGCCCTTTCATCGTCGGCGGTTGCAGGCTTCTCGTAACGGAGGAATCACGAAGCAACAATGGTGGATTTGAGGTGTTTTGCACATCTGGTCCTTGACCTTTTGGTTAATTACAAATTGACCGCAAAACTGTTGAATTCTCAAAAACGTCCTCATGTAATCAACCCAAACGTTTCTAATCGTGCAATTTAGCCCATGCGATATTCTGGATTTGCAACCTTAGTCCCTGACCTCTTGTTAACATCACATTTTAACCCCAAACTTCCATAATGTACAATTTAACCCTTGATTTTCGCCTTAAACTTCCAATTGTGCAATCCAAACTCTGTCAAATGCAATTATGCATGCAAATGCAATATAAAGACCTAAATGCAACCTAAAATGATAATAATAAACTAAAATATGAATTTAAAACTAATCAAAATCATGAGATATCAACTCCCCCAAACTTGCTCTTTACTTGTCCACAAGTAAACACTCAAGAACAAGATGAGGAAATTCTTTAAAAATAGGAGCTAGTGACTAAAAGAGACACTTTCTAACCTTCAACATGATATCCTAAAAGAAACATAGCAAATAGCATGAACAATCTTTTCTATTACACTCTAGCTTCTCAAGGCCTATCTTAACTCTAATATCTCTACACAAGTCACTTACTCATCAATCAACAAGTCTTTTAACCAACTCTCACATTCATTTAAACGAGCATATAAGGTGAATTCTTGCAAATGGGAACTTGATCTTAGTCATTTGGTTTGGTGAGTGAAATGGTCTAATGAGAGAGAAGAGAAGGATTCAGATATATTTTTTTTAAAGTGGCAATCACTCAAGAAAAGGAACTTGATCAATATGCAAAATTTATCTAAGACAAGGAACAATTCACGCATACATAGATCGGTTCTCATCAAACTACCCTTTCCTAAGTGATTTCAAGTTCTACCCTTCTTCTTCTTCATCCCAAAACCCAAAAACAACACCCATTTCGTCTCTCACCCAATGAACATTCTCTTTTTCTTTGACTTACCCAGCTAAGGACAATTTATCTTTAAAGACTCTTGGCTCTCTCTCTCTTTTTTTTTTTTTCTTTTCCCCACTCTCTTACTGCTTCTATCTTTTCTTTTCGTTTCTTTTGGGGATCTATTTGACTTATCTAGAGCCTTTCTTTTCTTATTTTCTTGTCCCTAGGGGTTTCTTTTCTTATATCACTCTTTTTGTTCATTTGGTGCACTCTTCTCACAAACCCAACCACCATCCTAAATGCTAGCTCAAATGAGGTCTTAATGCTAGCAAAAGATGAGAACAAGCATATGTCGCTCCCTATACTCTCAAGATTTTGCACATGACGAGCTATCAATAAGAGGCCTCACACAAGCAAATCAATGATGGTTTCAAATAATGGTATGGGTGATGGGTATGGAAGTGCCATTTGGGTTAACAAAAGGGTAATGAATGGAGTAAGATAACCCAAATGTGTATGAGATCCATGACTAAGTATGCAAGTGCCCATATGCAAGAGAAATTAAGTTCATTAAGCTCAAGTAGTTTGGAGTTGGTTTAGAGAACAAGTCAATATCAAGCTCACAACAAGTTTCAAGTAGAGTCTTCAAGGCTCGAAGCATACAAGATTTTCATTAGATGTTTAAGCTACTTGATATGTTTAGCTAGGGTATCAAGTTGAGTTCTAGACATGCCCTCTTTGCAAGGAAATTAAAACACAGCTCCCTATGCACATGGATGCAACCTAAATGCTTCTAGACTCAATCCTAAAGGTGCAAATGATGCAACTAGATGCTTGTTTTTGTTGTTTTCGAATTTTTTCAAATTTTTAGGCTTTTTCTATGCAAATAAGTATGTACAATGCAATGCATGAGATGGATGACAAGTAAACAAAACAGAAAACAAGGTGAGATAGTAGACTCTCCCCCAAACTTACTTCACACAGTCTCTTGTGTGAGAGTAAATTTGAAAGAGAGGTGAAAGGAAAAATAAAACATGATGAACTAAGTATTGACAAGGGTAGAATGCACTTACTTGGAGTTGGCCTTGATGAAAGAAGGGGGATGAGGAGGGAGAGAGCTTGCTGTGACCTTGGCCATTTTGTCTTCACCTCTTGGAAAGATTTAGAACTCCCCCAAACTTGTCCCTAAACTTATTCAAACACATTAAAGCAAAATAAAATAGAAATAAACATATATACAAAGGATAGACAGGGGATTGCCTCCCAAGCGCGCTTGTTTTAAGTCTCTAGCTTGACTTTGTGTGCTTGCTAGTCATAGGAATCAAAAGGTTGAGCCAATGCACCTTTGGTCCTTCTCCTGCAAACACAAGGAACAAAATGTGCAAAGGAGCACACTACTGTCCATAGGAAATAGACAGATTTTTCATCAAGGAGCATCACTAAAGATGTAGCATGGATTAACACATGCTCCTTGAGGTTCAGATGATCATGAGAATCGAATGAATTTGGTGGAAACACAAAATCAACTACTGGTTCAAACGAATTTTTAACAAAGTAGTCAACATTATCTCCATCAATCAAATAAAGCACAATGTTCTCATTCTCATGACTATTTTTGATAAGGGGGTTTTCTATCTCAAGCAAGAGCTTATCCACATCAAGTTCATCCCCTAAATCAGCTAATTCAAGAAGAGGTCTAGATTCATCAAGCATCAAAAAGTCAGTTTCGAGATCAATTGAAGCACAAAGATAGTTCTTGTCAAAACAAACTTCAAAATAATCTCTAACAATCTTTTCTACTCTCAAGTCATCTAGTTTTCTAGTTTCACATATTAGATCATGACATTCTTTTAAAAGCACCAGAGAATCAAGAGTAGGGGCAATGATCTCACCACAAGGCAAGCAAATTTCCTCAAGTTGAAGTTTTAAAGTGGAAATTTTTGTACCTTCCAGCTGGAGTGGTGGAACCCAATACATTACCTCATTAAGGGCACAAGCAGCATCATACTCATCTTGAGTAACATCCCTTCCTTCAAACTCTGCTCTATCTCTAATGAGGTGTACCCGAACCATTTGTGCTATGTGTCTCATTGGCTTGCCCCAATACTCTTTCATGCTCCTAAGCCGATGTAACTCCACTCTTTGGTCTGGTGTGAGTATGCGTATATCAAATGGTGGTGGCTTCACATACGGCTGATCTTCAATGTCATCCTCAAATGTGCCTTCCTCTTCTTGTGGCTTCTCAAAGTAGCTTGAAGCCATTACTACAAGAAAAACAAAAACTAGACTAAAAGGTTAGTAACTATACAAAACAAATCAAAACAAAACATAAGAAAATAAAGCTTAGTCTCAAGAAAATTTGAAATCCTAATGATAAATCTACTTAGTTCCCCGGCAACGGCGCCAAATTGATGTTCTGCGTTTTACCACAGGCCAATTAACCTAAGTGCACGCTACCACAATCGAATGGTATATCGATGCAGCACTTTAGGATCGAATCCACAGAGAACTAGTGATCTATAACACTAAGAATACACAAAATTTCCTAATCTAAGCAAACAAGGGAAGATTGATGATTTGTAACAAACTAAACTCCTAGAATTATGAACAAAGTGATCTCAAATTCAAACAAGAAACAAGTGCAAGAATCAAACTTTAAATCAATAGCTAAGGATAGATCCATGGGCAAGATCATCGATATCGGGTGATCAAGATTCAATCTAGGATGCTCAAACAAAACAATCAACAAGTCTATAGGTCTAAATCTCGTTCAAATAGACTAATCCACTCCCGTGACAATAGCCCCTATGCTAATCATGAATTAGACATCAACTCCCGTTGGCCTTACCCAATCAAGCATGCATAAAACACAAGTCTACTAACCACTAAACATCTTGACAACAACTCCCGTTGGCCAAGCATGTATAGGACAATACTAGGTTGTTCAAGCATTTCATCGAACACCTTCCGGGCGTGAAACTACTTATGATCTAGATTAGATTTCCCAACCTTAACCTAGCATTAAAATCACCTAATAAGCCATAGAACAAAGTTAATCAAGCAAGAATCATCCTAAACATTCACCTAATCACCCTAATCTACTTAACCCATGAATCTAAGAATGTTTACTCAATAAACTCCATGATAAACCTTAAATCTATGTGAGATTCAAGGTTAATCATGTAAGAGAAACAAGATAAGATGAAGAACTTCCTTAAATGATTCAAAAGATTCAAGCTTTTACAATGAAACAAAGTCTTTAGAGAGAAAATGAGATATCTTAGGGTTTTTGGGGGCTAAAACTATATGTAAGAGGGTAAAAACTCGAGCTGGTTTGATCCCATAAACCAAGTCAAACCGGAATAAACCGGTCAATAGTGACTTTTCTTCTGTGTAGCGGCCACTGCATCCCGCTATACCAAGCCGCTACAAGCTCGTAGCGGTATGCTTATACCGCTACACCATCCAGATATGGAGCAGGGGCTTGGAAATCAATGTAGCGGCCTTGCTATCCGGTTACGTCAAGCCGCTATGATCCTTCACGAACACGAGTATCAGCTCTTCTTCTTCCTCGTGGTCTCCTCGCCGTGCTCATCCGGTGCTCCTCTTCGGCTCGACGTCGTCAAGCTCCGGTCCGCTTCTGCTCCGCCGTGAATCGAGCTCCTCCGTGAAGAGGCTCCACCGGTGTCGTCGACTCCTTCGTCTCCACCGGTTTGCTCAACCACAAGATCTATCGTCTAGGCCATATTTCCGTTGTCTTCGTCATGGTCAGCTCACTCGTCGTCGAACCGAGCCTCGCCGTCGGCTACAGATCGGTGGAGAGAAAGCTCGTCATCTCCCATGGTGAACTTTACCCTTTTTGCAATACAGGTCCTTCAGCTTCTGGACAATTACGAATTGACCCCAGAACTTTCATATGTGCAGAAACGTCCTTGATTTTTGCCTAAAACTTCCAATTGTGCAATCTACACCCTGTCAAATGCAATTATGCATGCAAATGCAATATAAAGACCTAAATGCAACCTAAAATGATAATAATAAACTAAATTATGAATCTAAAACTAATGAAAATCATGAGATATCACCTATGTTCTTCAAGGTTAGGGTTTCTTTCTCTTGTTGTTCTTATCTTGTCAACTTCTTGTGTGTGATTCATGCAGTTTTTGTATTTAGGTTTGATTGATTTTATTTTGAATAAACTTTATAATTGAAACAATATATGATCCCCAATATAATAGTCAAATATATTACATTTTGTGTGTTACAAAAAAGTGTTAGAAAAGAAACGATTACATAGTGTATGCCAAAAAATATTATCTCTTTTTGTTATCTTGTCAAAATTTTGTGTGATTTATGCAGTTTTATAAGATGTTTTAAGTTTTTTTTTTGCTTGAATAAACTTAATAAGTAAAACTATGATCCATAGTATAATAGTCTAATAGAATACATAGTGTAAGCCAAATATATATATATATATATATATATATATCTTCTTGTTCTATCTTGTGAACTTTTTTGTGTGTTTCATGCAGTTTAATAGGTATGATTTAAAAAAAAATTGAATGAACTTTGTAAGTGGAACTATGGTCCCTAATATAATAGTCAAATAGATTACAAAGTGTATGCCAAAAATAGTCTTAGATTGATCTAATAACTTGGCGTGTAAGGAAGTGAAAGATTGTCTTTACATTTTTCGGTTTCATGTCAGGATCTGGAACGGCTGGAATTGTCCTCCCTGAGAAGGAGGAGAAGGTGATAGCCATCAAGAAAGGTGACTCTATTGCTCTCCCCTTTGGTGTGGTCACATGGTGGTTCAACAGCGAGGAAGCTGAGCTTGAAATCCTCTTCCTTGGTGAAACCCACAAGGCACACAAGTCAGGACAGTTCACTGACTACTACCTCACCGGCTTATATGGAATCTTCACTGGTTTCTGATATCTCATGATTTTCATTAGTTTTAGATTCATAATTTAGTTTATTATTATCATTTTAGGTTGCATTTAGGTCTTTATATTGCATTTGCATGCATAATTGCATTTGACAGAGTTTGGATTGCACAATTGGAAGTTTAAGGCGAAAATCAAGGGTTAAATTGTACATTATGGAAGTTTGGGGTTAAAATGTGATGTTAACAAGAGGTCAGGGACTAAGGTTGCAAATCCAGAATATCGCATGGGCTAAATTGCACGATTAGAAACGTTTGGGTTGATTACATGAGGACGTTTTTGAGCATTCAACAGTTTTGCGGTCAATTTGTAATGAACCAAAAGGTCAAGGACCAGATGTGCAAAACACCTCAAATCCACCATTGTTGCTTCGTGATTCCTCCGTTACGAGAAGCCTGCAACCGCCGACGATGAAAGGGCACGAGCTCGGCCTATAACACGACGGAGGAGCCGAGAGACAAGAACATGGGACTCCGTGGTGGAGCAAAACGGCGGAGATGGAGATTTGAAGATGGAGGAAGCTTGGTCATGGTGAAGCTTCGCAGCGGTGAGGGCTGATTCCGGCGATACCGGGATGAACTGAAGACGAGATGGTCGCGGTGGTGCTACTGTTGATGCGGGGAGAGGCTTGACCAAACTAAGAAGAAGAACTGAAACTCACGTTCGTAAACGTTCGAAGCGGCTCGACGTAGCGGCTTTGCTTGGCCGCTGGCTCATCACCTCCAACCCCTGCTCGATATCGGCATGTTGGAGCGGCCAAAAGTAACCGCTGCGTGCCTCGTAGCGGCTTTGTGGAGCGGGATGCAGTGGCCGCTACGAAGAAGACCAGTCACAAAATCAAGTTATTAACCGGTCTATTCCGGTTTGACTTGGTTTATGAGATCAAACCAGCTCGAGTTTTACCTTCTTACAAATAGTTTTAGACCCCCAAAACTCTAAAATATCTCATTTTCTCTCAAAAGAACTTATTTTGGATTGTAAAAGCTTGAATCTTTGTTGATTTCTAAGGAAGTACTTCATCTTATCTTGTTTCTCTTACATGATTAACCTTGAATCTCACATAGATTTAAGGTTTATCATGGAGTTTATTGAGTAAGCATTCTTAGATTCATGGGTTAAGTAGATTAGGGTGATTAGGTGAATGTTTAGGATGATTCTTGCTTGATTAACTTTGTTCTATGGCTTATTAGGTGATTTTAATGCTAGGTTAAGGTTGGGAAATCTAATCTAGATCATAAGTAGTTTCACGCCCGGAAGGTGTTCGATGAAATGCTTGAACAACCTAGTATTGTCCTATACATGCTTGGCCAACGGGAGTTGTTGTCAAGATGTTTAGTGGTTAGTAGACTTGTGTTTTATGCATGCTTGATTGGGTAAGGCCAACGGGAGTTGATGTCTAATTCATGATTAGCATAGGGGCTATTGTCACGGGAGTGGATTAGTCTATTTGAACGAGATTTAGACCTATAGACTTGTTGATTGTTTTGTTTGAGCATCCTAGATTGAATCTTGATCACCCGATATCGATGATCTTGCCCATGGATCTATCCTTAGCTATTGATTTAAAGTTTGATTCTTGCACTTGTTTCTTGTTTGAATTTGAGATCACATTGTTCATAATTCTAGGAGTTTAGTTTGTTACAAATCACCCATTTTCCCTTGTTTGCTTAGATTAGGAAATTTTGTGTATTCTTAGTGTTATAGATCACTAGTTCTCTGTGGATTCGATCCTAAAGTGCTGCATCGATATACCATTCGATTGTGGTAGCGTGCACTTAGGTTAATTGGCCTGTGGTAAAACGCAGAACATCAGTTTCTCCACTGAGTTTGTAGGCAGAGCTTGGGATTTAGACGAGACCACAGTGAAGACACTTGTCGGTTCTCAAACCGGCAAAGGCATTGTGAAGCTCGACGAGGGTTTCAAGATGCCACAACCCAAGGTAGAGGACCGTGATGGGTTTGTGATTAACTGTTTGGAGGCTCCTCTTGATGTAGACATCAAGGATGGTGGGAGAGTTGTTGTCTTGAACACCAAGAACCTCCCTCTGGTTGGTGAGGTTGGCTTTGGAGCTGATCTTGTTCAGATTGATGGACACTCCATGTGTTCCCCTGGTTTCTCTTGTGACTCGGCTCTTCAAGTGACTTACATTGTTGGTGGGAGTGGAAGAGTTCAAGTGGTTGGTGCTGATGGGAAAAGAGTTCTTGAAACTCATATCACTGCTGGTTCACTCTTCATTGTTCCTAGGTTCTTTGTGGTTTCAAAGATTGCTGATCTAGAGGGCATGTCTTGGTTCTCCATTGTGACTACTCCTGAGTAAGAGTACAATTCCTTACACTCTTTGAGTTTTTTTTTTTATTGAAAGAAACTAAAAGTTAGTTTATGTGTTTGTAGTCCAATTTTCACACACTTGGCTGGGAGGACATCCGTATGGAAGGCTTTGTCTCCTGAGGTTTTACAGGCCGCCTTTAAGGTTGATCCAGAGATGGAGCAGTTGTTTCGTTCAAAGAGAACTTCAGACGCAATTTTCTTCCCTCCTTCCAACTAAAGAAGCAGAAGAGAGGAGTACAAGAACCAGCTTATCTTTAATTCTTGTTTTTAGTATTTGCTTGTGGTTCAAGGAAGTATTCGCAGTCTAGCATATTTGGGAGGTTTGATTCTCTTTGTTAAACTTTTATGGTTTTATTGAAATAAAAGAACATTGTTTCCCCTTTTACATTAGTTACTTACAAAAAAATTTAACCTAAGTCCAATGAGGACACAAGTTGTTTGAAATGCTGTTTGAAGTGCTGATGGTCGTCAATGTATTATACATAGATGGAGATTGAGTATTGGTTGCGATAATAATAAGCTGCCCTTAAAAGGTTTGTGCATTATGTATTTTAAATTAAATTTTGAAGCATACCTTTTATTTTGATCATTTATAAGATATTTGACATATGACGGCAAAAGCAGTGATCATCATATTCATATCAATTTACAAAAAAATAATCCAACAAAGAGAAAGAGTATAAAGATCTAACGCTTGGTGTCAAACATTGGCGTCACCATTTGAACGTTTCCCTGCCTGAGCACTCATGGTAACTGTTTCCACCTTCTCGTCTGTTTCATGGCCCATCTCGTTAGCTGCCACTTCTCCTAAACGTCCAACAAAACGTTTTAGCAATTGGTTATGTAATAACAAATAAGTAGTCTATATAGAAGGTAATAAGTTTTTTACCTTGCCCGATACTTTGAGTCATTTTTGTTTCGAGCCTACGACAGAGACCGAGTAGAAGAACGATGATCACACCGATGATCACGAGGGTAACTATACCAGCTAAGATTATGATTCCGACAAAGGTTAAAACGTCCAGTGATCCTACTTTATGTGTTGTCTTTATCCAACCTGCAATTTAATAAGTTTTTGTATTATTATCATATCAAATTAAATGTATTAAAACATTTTCTACGAACACTTTAATGGAAGTTTTTAACTCCGGAATTCTCAAAATACATATATGTGTATATATATACATTTATATTATATTTAATTAAAGATTTTTAAAATTTACGGTAAACTCAACCCAAATTATCTTTTTAGAAAATTTTTGGATCGAATTTTCCGTAAAATTAATAGTTTCACAATTAAATATTAATATAAATATATAAATACACATATATGTATTTTGAGAACACTGAAGCTATAAATCTTCATTGGGGTGCTCTAAACATTTATTTAACGTAGGAAAAACTTTTATTACTCTTTCTCCTAGAAGCTTTGTTCACAACGACTAGAGCTTGAAGACTCCGAGCTTTTGCTTGATCTTTAACATCGATTATTGACGATTCTTGCTCACTCGAAGCCCTAGAAGATGAATCATCATCGTATTTTCTAAAACAGAGACAAACGAAAAAAACAGTAAGTGTGTTAATTAGTAATTTGAGACATGCATGAAACAAGTGGTTGAACTTCTTCTTACTTTAAGAGAACATCTCTTGTGGAAAGAGTTGCGGAAGTTACATAGATAGAAACGAGTACTAAGAGGACGATGAGATGAAAATTGGAAGCCATTAGAGTCGTGTGCTTCTTCTACTTTTACTAATTTGAGAAATTATACGAACAATTATGGAAGTAGACTTGGATATATGTAGTAGTTTCTATTTTGACATATTTGGCTTCTGGTCTTTTATTAAAAATTAAAATCAACTTGTATATAGAGTATACTCAGACGTGATTGGTGAGCGGTCGTTTATTTAAATTTTCTTGATTATGGCAGTCTTAAATTATTTTTTAGACCATGTTCAAAATAATTTTAATCATATATTTAATAATTTAGTGAAGTAAATTTAATAATTAATAAATTCGTTTGATGTGTTTTTGAAATTATAAATTCTGAATTTAGTAAATTATTTATTTTTTAAAATATCATAATTTATCTATATACTTTAAAAAATTTGTTATTTTTTTATTTTTATATTCGAAATGTTGTTTAACCGTTTTATTTACACTTAGATGGCGTTCGCTTAAGCCGTCCTAGTTTGACTATAAAAATTCTCTAATGTACAATAAATAAACAATGAGGAACTTTCTATTTTAATTAATAGTTCTACTAATATGTTAGTAACAGATTCCCAAGAACATACTACTTGGAATACAATATATTAGACGTTATATTTAAAAGTTTGTGCAAACTACTATTTTTGCTGTTGAGTTGGACAGCAATTATATATAACGACCAATGAGTTTTTGGGTTTTAAGCCATGTTTATCCCCGGTTTCTTAAGGTGAGATTCTTAATTTATTTTGATTTTTTTTTTAAAAAGTTTATTTTTAAAAACAAAATTTTTAGTTAAGAGACGGTTCTTAGATTTCTTATTTAAGAGACGATTTTTAAGTTTTCTTAATTAAAAGTTAAGAAACGACACTTAAAAAAATTTAGAACTTCTGCTAAGAGACCTCTAATAAATATATTCTTATATTCTTAGGAAAATGGTAGCAGTTCTCCTGTTGGAAGACTATATTTAAACGTTTAGTTTGGAAACATGGTGTGGTCTAAATAATGTTCTAATGTTCTTCGTTATATGAATGCACACGGTCTCTGAAAAAATGGAATGAAGTTATCAACTTTTCCTACTTTTTCCTACTAATTTTATACCTTTCTATGCAGATTCTGTCCAAAATTTAATATATTTAATACTAAGTCACTTTTTATTTTTGTGTGGTATCTTTTATAAACTTGTAACAACAATTTTACATGGTTGAAGACTCGAGTTAACTTTAATATTTTGTGTGGTATTTTGATTTTTTCCAGACCATAATCAAATCTTACATCCGCGTGAATAGAAGTTCTCCAGCCCAACCAATCAAAAAAGTTTTAGAGTTTGAGCCTAAGCCCAACAATGGTTATTTTTTCCTTAAATGAACCCACTTCCTCCTAGACACTATGCCTAAGTAGACGTTTATAAATCCTAAAGAAAAGCTAGCTCACTAGCAATGGGCTTTGTCTGTATCTTAGTCAGTAAAGTAAGTAGTAACCAACTAAGAATAGCTTGATGGGGTGTCTTGATTTGGGCTACGAACTCAGAGAACAGAACCAGTGTTTTAAATATTGCGGTGAGTGTATTAAAAATCAGCACTGATTATAATTTTAGAACACTGATCACAGTTATGAACTTATTATTAGTAACATTGCGTACATGAACCACCTTCCACCATGAGCATTGTTGAATTAAACGAAGTAATCAGATGCATTCTTGGCAATGCTTCAATATATCAAACTCAACTTTCATTTAAAGATCCGAGCAGAGATTGCTGAGACATAAGCTACAAGATCACATTGGCTAACAAGAATTACACCAAACCAAACACAAACCTAACTCCATGTTTTACTTTTACTAATCAAATGGATTAACCATAACCCTAACCGCCAAAACCATACAGAGTACGACCTTGCCTCTTCAACGCATAAACCACATCCATAGCAGTAACCGTCTTCCTCCTCGCGTGCTCGGTGTATGTAACCGCATCACGAATAACATTCTCGAGAAAGATCTTGAGGACACCTCTCGTCTCCTCGTAGATCAGACCGCTAATACGCTTGACTCCACCTCTACGAGCCAATCTCCGAATCGCAGGCTTGGTGATACCTTGGATGTTATCTCTCAGCACCTTCCTGTGCCTCTTCGCTCCTCCCTTTCCCAATCCCTTTCCTCCTTTTCCTCTTCCTGACATCTCTCTCCTTCACTAGATTGTCAAAGCTCTGAAGAATCAAATCACAACAAAAACTCATCAGGAATCAGCTCAATTGCAGATTTAAGTAAGAGAAAAAACGAAAAGAAACCCTAGATTCCCAAATCTAATCAATTCACAATCGATCTCTGAAGCGAAGCTTCCATGTTTCTCCCATAGTTAAACCTATTGAAAATTTGATTTGTAACTCGAAAAATTGCAGAAACGACGAAGAAGAAGAAGACGATACCTGTAAATCGATCGGAGAAGATAGCAAATGAAGTTAATGATATCTCATGAACAGAGAATGTATTTATATATATGAAAGAGACGATCCGCGTGCTTTTCATATCAACCGTTGATTATTTGATCCGATGGCTGTTACATCGTTACTAGTAATTGCACGGATCCATGACGTGGATCTCTTTTTTTTTCGTCTTACCTACCTTATTGGGCCTGAAATGGGCTCTTTTATAACCGAAAGTTCGTATTGGGCCCTAGATATGCAC
Source organism: Moricandia arvensis (assembly GCA_905132765.1). Classification (NCBI taxonomy): domain Eukaryota; kingdom Viridiplantae; phylum Streptophyta; class Magnoliopsida; order Brassicales; family Brassicaceae; genus Moricandia; species Moricandia arvensis. The sequence goes on from CAJHQP010000381.1 coordinate 147,494, forward strand.
GTACCTTCAAAATTGCTGGAGGAGGGTTTTTGATCTGATCGATGTTATGTCGTTGTTAGTAAAGAACGGATCGATGACATGGATTTCATTTCCTTCCACTTACCAACCTTGTTGGGCCTGAAGTGGGCTCTTTTATTACCCAAAGTTCGTATTGGGCTCTACACTCAAAAATGCTGGAGGAGGGTTTTTGATTGATTTTCCATTTCTCTGTGGCCGTGATCGTCGCCGTCAACTTCACCCCATTTTCGATCTCCGGTGAGTTCTTATTTACTTCTTCTTCTGTGAGAGCTGTAGCTTTCTGTGTAGCCGAACGGTTTACTTGTTAGGAAGTGTGAGATTTGTGTACAATTTTAGATAATTTGATTAGCATTATATTTGTTATATCAAATCTCATGTCTGATCGTTGGTAGGTCTGATTATATAATCAGGAGCTGTTCTTGTTACCATGTTTCTCACGAGGTTTATCGGGAAGAGGTTCTTGGCGACGGCTGCATCCACGAGATCGGAGTCAACTACAGCAGCTGCTGCTTCGACTGTTAGGGTTGCTAAAAACCCTCTGGAAGAGTTCTTTGAGTTCGACAGAAGCCAGGATGAAGACAAACCTGTTGTCTACGGTTAGTTTCTTGTCCCCATTGAGACAGCTGCTATATGTTTCTGTTCTTAAGAGGATCTCCAACTCCACTTCATATTTTACTGTAAAATGGAATGGGAAATGAAGTAATGAACAAAAAAAAAAATCATAATTCCATTTATAGAATAATTGTTTTTTGTTTGTTCATTACTCTCTTTACCACTCTATTTTACAATAAAATATGGAGTGGAGAGGGTATGTTCATTTGATCTTATTCTTTTTGGATTGAAAAAAAGAATTAGACTAGATCCACAAGAACCTCATGATAATATTTATAAATGACTTGTTTTTGGTAACAGATGTACATTACTATCTGTAAATTCGGGTGCATGAGATACATCTGTACTCCAATGCATTTCGTCCTCGGAGTCAGAATAAATATTTAGAGATGCTCTTACAAAGTATTTTGAGGATATAATCTCGTCTGTTTAGTGCTAGTTTAGTAATTTATTGTGGCTTATGTGTTTTTAGCGAATCTGCTTACTAGTATGATCTGAATATTTGGATATAAGGATTTCTAGGTGGAGGATTGTTTGTTTTGTTGAATTGGGATTTTTAGGAATGTTTGTAATCATGTTTGGTGTGTTAGGTCGAGGTTGGAAAGCCTCGGAACTGCGGCTCAAGTCATGGGATGATCTTCAGAAGCTGTGGTACGTTCTTCTCAAGGAGAAGAACATGTTGATGACTCAGCGTCAGATGCTTCAAGCCCAGAACATGATGTTTCCTAACCCTGAACGCATTCCTAAGGTACTACTACTACTACAAACCTGGCCCTAGCTCTCGATTCCATGGGAGATTATTATTATTGTTGGTGAAAATCCAAGTTTGTCTGAATCTCTCATTATAGGTGAGGAGATCAATGTGTCGCATAAAGCATGTGCTGACAGAGAGAGCGATTGAAGAACCGGATCCCAGAAGATCAGCTGAGATGAAGAGAATGGTCAATGCTATGTGATCCCTTGTGCTTGCTTCTTTTGTCAACCGAGCAGTAAACTTGAATCACTTTGCATTATAGATTCAAGAGGCCGAAGAAGACTTGATATTTGTCCTTTGGAACTGGTCTATTGAATGTGTCTGGCAGTAGAAAATGTTTGTTCGGTAGCTAGCTTACATGCAAGTTTCTGTAGAACCATGGTTGGTGTTTATTTCAAAACACATGTTGGTGAGTTAACTCAGAGCCTAACATAATCAGGTGCTATATGAAGACTGGTCTTGATTATATTCGTTCAGTGTACGTTGAAAATCTCGACCGGGCTTAGCAAAATGGTTAGAATTCATATATTAGACAACAATACGTTGTTGCTTAAAGAACAGATATTCTAAGTTTTTGATTTGCTTTTGTTGTTAGTTCAATGCTAAAGTTGTGAATGTGATAACACACAAGTTTGCAATATTGGTAAGTACTTATTCATGGTGAAGAAACAAAACTAAACTTTCCACATGTGTCATGGTATTGAATGTATATATAACACAAAAGACTTCTCACTTTCTTCGGATTGCACAAATCACCATCAAACAAACATACACGAGTAGAATACTATTAGCTATTCTCACTTATTCCAAAACAGTTTCATATGTGGGAGATTACTTGTTCTTGAAGTGTAAAGATTCTCTCCAGATAAGTTCCTTGATGTCTTGTTCATCCAAAATTATCTCCTCAAAGTCAAAGCTGAAAGGAGAAGGACACGTTGGTTCTTCATTGAGCTCATGGAGACTAGCCAAGTAAGGATGCTTCAATGCTTCCTCCACTTTAACATCAATCAAAACATCTCATTAGTATCTCAAACTTCCTTTCCATTTATAGCATCCAGACATAAACAAAACGCACCTGTGATGCGTTTGGAAGGATCAAAAACAAGCATCTTCTCAGCAAGATCTAAAGCCATTGGTGAAATGTCTGGGAACTTCTCTCTGAATGATTGTTTCTGAACATGTGGGAGTTGTTTCAAGTACTTTCTCGCATTATCACTTCTCAAGAAGTCAAGATCAGAGTCATCTGGTGAACCTAAGAGCTAAAGATATGAACAGAGAGATGCTTTTAACACACACACACACACAAGCACATAATGAAATGATAATATGTTTCCAAGTGTTTACCTCAGTGATAAGTTTCAGCTGTTGAACATAATCTTTACCAGGAAAAAGCGTTTCTCTTCTGAGTATCTCCATGAAAATGCAACCAACAGACCAAATATCAATAGCTCCTGTGTACTCTGAGCAGTTGAGAAGCAGTTCAGGTGCACGGTACCATCTTGTTACTACATATTCAGTCATCATGTCTGTCTCTGTTGACGTTCTTGCAAGCCCAAAATCACAGATTTTAAGATCACAAGTCGTGTTTAGAACCAAGTTGCTCGGTTTCAGGTCACGGTGTAGTACATTTGCAGAGTGTATGTACTTCAAGCCTCTCAAGATTTGGTATAGGAAGTACTAGAGAAAAAACAGAATAACAATTTCAAATGGTAGACAACATTATGTATACCAAACTTTAGCTCGACTATAAATGTGTTTGATCATCACTGATAATTCAGATAAGTTATCAAATATTTTAGGAAAAATATCATGTAATTCGAATAATCTGGAAAAAAATCTCGGTTATACAGGTTATTCAGATATTTCGGATAAACATATTTGGATAATTTGGAATAATTTTTAGTAGTTTGGATAATTAGTTTTCTTCAAATACTTACAAATAGTTTAGTATTTTTAAATTATATAAATTGTTATTTTATATGTATATATAATTAATATTTATAAATTTTCAGATATATGTTCGGTTTAATTCTAATATTTTAAATATAAATATAGGAAATGTTTGAATATTTGAGAGTTTCTGACCGGTTTTTGGAGTTTCTGACCGGTTTTTGCCATTTCAGTTCAGTTTGATTCTTCGGATATAGTAAAATGCTCATGTTTATATCTGATTATAAATGTGTCACTGGCCATCACTATAGCTTGGGAACACTAACCTGACAATGATCATCGGTCAGAGTTTGACTAGATCTTATAATCTGGTGCAAATCAGTATCCATCAATTCATAGACGATATACACATCTTCAAACCTCTCTTTCTCTGGTGGCTCGATTATATCTTTCATTTTGATAACCTGTGTAGCAATGTGAACATGGTACTTCAACTATATGTGTAATTCATCATTCATCAAACAAAATAGTATTAGTCAATGAGAGATTACATTGTCGTGATCCATGTGGCAAAGGAGTTTGATCTCCCTGAGAGTTCTTTTAGCATCAACTCTGTTATCAAAAGCGTTTGCTATCTTCTTTATAGCAACCTCTTCGTTTGTCTCTGAGTTTGTAGCACAGCTGCAACCAGAACAAAAGGTATGAAGAAGAACAAGATTGGCTACAAGAAATGATAAAAAAAAAAAAAACTTACCAGACAATACCATAGGCTCCTCGACCAACAGGTTGAATAGGAGGAATGTATTTTGAAGAGAGTTCAAAAATGTTACCGAGTACATTGTACATAACATATCTACCATTGTATGTCAAGATTCCTCCATCTTCCATGTTCTCCATCTCTGCTTTTGTAAGAACTTGGGTTCAAGACAAGTCTTGAGATTAAACCAAAGAGAAACAAGTTCTTAAGACGGTTTCATCACTCAAGTAGTTGCTAGCTGTTAGCCTTATATAAAAGACAAAGTAGGAGGAGTGGAGGAGGGATAATGGTGGCACCTTTTGCTTTTGGTGGGCCAAATATAGAAAACAACTTTCTATTTAGTTTTTGAAATTTGAATGAGTGTTACTATTCAACGTTATGCTGACTTCTACATATATCACTAAGTAAAAGCTCTCTACTCGTGGGTCAATGGGTCCGGTCCCTAGGTCACTTATTTTAACAATTACTTAGTAGGACCGGATCTGAGATTTCGGAAGTTCTAAACATTTCTTTAAAAAAAGTTACAAAATTTGCTTTTCATAATTTAGGGGAAAATTCCTATGTAAAAAACTTCAAAAAATTTTTAAGGACTGAGGTCATCCAACTGTATCCAGATGCAGTCATGTTATTTAGATCTCTTCAGTCATGTTATTTAGATCTTTTCTAAAACCCCAATGTAATAAAACAAAATCAAGTCCTAATCCAAAATGATATGAAACTAAGTTTACCTTTCTTTTGTTTGCATCAAGCCCTTCAAGTTCAGACATCGTGACCACATGCCTTCCAAGATCTCTTAGTCCATCCTCAGACAAGAAGTTGATTCTTATGAAGTTCAAGAAAGAGTCTAGACTAGTCGTTTGAACCAAGTTTGGTCGGATTTCAGTAATAGAGAGACAAAATTCGTCGGTGGGTTAATACAAAGACATTTATTAGATCGGAAATATGAACTGGTGTTCGTAGAGCTGACCGGGAAAGTATAAGTCGGTAGAATGCAAGATAAATAAAACCATAATTCTAGCCACCAAGTATGTGTGTTCATATCTGGATCTTTTTCTTAGCCTCTTGTTCTCCTTATATAAGTGTTTATACCTCTGTTACCCTTAGTTGATGTGTCCTAATGGGTCTCATCTTGTAAAGACTAGCTTATCAGATCGACCAAAAAAGTTTATGATCTATAAGCTTTTAGTCACTTTAGCTAAAAGCAGTCTTTCATCGGCTAAAAACAGTCTTGAGTCAAGCCGATGCGCTTGTTTTAGAATCTAAAAGCCAAGCCGATATTTAAAGACCGATGGGCCATACCTACTATTTGTTGGACCTTAGAGAGATATAATTCACCTCCAACACTAGTGAAATGCTATTTTTTAGTGTTCAAGTGTTCAATGACCAAAATAAACAGAGCCAGTTTGAAAAATAAAAGTTTCAAATAACATACTTTTAACCTTAATCATCATCTCCTCTGGCGCATAATGATTTTAGAAAGTGATCAAACCATACACAACCATGCAGCTGAAGCTACCACACAAAAAAGTATCAATGAACATAGTTCAGTACTCGTAACCCAGAGTAAACCGAATACGGACCGACCCATAATTACACAACCTTAAAGCCCATCTCTTTTTCTTTGACCAAAAAAAGCCCATCTTTTTAGTCCGATGTGACGTCATCATTTCCCTTATAGTCCAATGGAATCTACTTGTGCTTAAAACGCGTTCACACTGGGAATAACCAAAAAACCACTAACGAACACGTCCGCACCATCTCACACCAAGGCTATTTTCGTCAATTCCTCACCAATAAAATCAAAAAACCGACGCGTTTTGATATTTTTGTCGGGCCCATAAACACGGAGCAGTGTTTCCTCCAATAGAAACCTTGACTATATATTAATTATTCTTTTCCCATCTATAATCCAAACCGTCTATTCTCAAGCCTTCATTAAATCCTCACCGTTGATTACGTGTAACTAATATTGACCACACGATGTCCGTTATCTAACGGCATCTAATAATAGAATTTATAGAACGTTCTCTTCAGACAAGAACCCTATATATTTTCATTGTACTTCCTGTCTCCTCAACGCTTCAGACAAAACTACTCGTGTTCACCTCGTGCCAGCCAAAAAAGGTAAAACAAAATAAAAACGCTTTCTCTGTTTATCATCGTTATCCTTGGCTTGATCTGAGTTTGAAAGATGTGTGTTCATCATTTTAGATCTTTGATCCGTTGACTAAAAGTCAACGGTTAATAAACATGATGTAGTTAGGCTTGTGTTGTGTTAGATTCGATCTTGTGCTCAAATATGCTTGTTGGATCTTAGATTTTAGAGAAGATGACGAAGAGCTACCCAACGGTGAGCGAAGATTACCAGAAGGCTATTGAGAAGTGTAAGAGGAAGCTTAGAGGTTTGATCGCTGAGAAGAACTGTGCACCTATCATGGTTCGGCTTGCGTAAGTATCTCTAAACCATTTTCAGTTTGTGGTTCGGACAAGTAGTATCTGTGGTTGTGTCTGATGTTTTTTGTGGCTTTGTAAAATGTAGATGGCACTCTGCTGGAACATTTGATTGTGCATCAAAGACTGGTGGTCCTTTTGGAACAATGAGGTTTGATGCTGAGCAAGGTCATGGAGCTAACAATGGTATCCACATTGCTCTTAGGTTGTTGGAGCCTATCAGAGAGCAGTTCCCTACCATCTCCTTTGCTGATTTTCATCAGCTTGCTGGTGTTGTGGCTGTTGAGGTCACTGGTGGTCCTGAGATTCCTTTCCACCCTGGAAGAGAGGTTAGTCTTGGGCTCGTGTTCTAAAAATTTATCTACCCGTCCGCATAGTCGGCAAATCGGACCTTAAGGAAATGATTTTTCTTAGGCCGTCTTTTGAAGAAATCGGTCTAGGCACCCGCGTAATCAATAATCTTAACATTCGCCTAACGATTTCTTGAACATCGGTTATATGAGTTGTGTTCTCTATGGACCGAGAAAAATGTAGCTGGTCTTCCTCACTGCTTTGTAATATTAATAACATTCATGGTCTTGGTTTCAGGACAAGCCACAGCCACCACCAGAGGGACGTCTCCCTGATGCTACAAAGGGATGTGACCACTTGAGACAGGTCTTTACAAAGCAGATGGGTTTATCTGACAAGGACATTGTCGTTTTATCTGGTGCCCACACTCTGGTTTGTATATCACTCATACACAACTTTCTTTTTATTTCTTGGTTTCAATCTACAATTTTTGATGAATTGATTGCATCACAGGGAAGATGCCACAAGGATAGGTCTGGCTTTGAAGGTGCATGGACTTCAAACCCTCTTATTTTCGACAACTCTTACTTCAAGTGAGTATCTCCATCTTATAGGTTTTCATATTCATCCATGAACCAATGCTGATATGTTTATTAACTGATAATGTGTATATGTATATGAACAGGGAGCTCTTGAGTGGTGAGAAGGAAGGTCTTCTTCAGCTTGTCTCTGACAAGGCTCTCTTGGATGATCCTGTGTTCCGTCCTCTTGTTGAGAAATACGCTGCTGTATGCATCCTTTCTCTCTGAACTATGTTTGTTCTTTGAGTTTGTGTAGGGAACTAATGTTTGATTGTTATGATGTTAACAGGATGAAGAAGCGTTTTTTGCTGATTATGCTGAGGCACACTTGAAGCTTTCTGAGCTCGGGTACTTGTTTTATGAATTTGAATCAGAGTAGGAAGTAGATATGTAAGTTGAATGGTGTTATGATTCTGAGTTTGATGAATCTTCTGTTGGTTGGTTACAGGTTTGCTGATGCTTAAGCTGTGACATGTTTGTGGTGGTGGTGGTCGGAGAGGGAGCATTGCATTTGAACTTTGTCATTTGTTTGCTTATTGTACTCAAAAGATTTGCTTAGCTTGTGATTTTTGGGCGGTGTTGTGATTTTACAACATTATAATAAATCATTTCCTCTCAGTATTAAGTCTCTTATGTTCAGTTTTTTTTTTTTCATATTTTAAACTTGGTCTAGTGACTGAGCCTAACAAAACAAATATCAGACAAATTAGCAAACCATCTAAGGTTTCAAAAATATGAGAATTGGTGTAATAACATTCAGAGAATCATATTCATATGCTATTGCATCTTTTATGATCTCTGGCTTCAGTTCTGATGTGCCTTTTTTTACTCTGTGGTCTGGGCTTAATAAACTATTTTTTGGTTATGGGGTTTGATATCTATAGTTTGTGGGCTTTTTCATTTGGCTACGAAAATTCGATATTTTATTTTTCTTTTATGAGTTTTTAATAAAATAAAAATATCCTAAGATAGCTAAAAAAATTTTTTTCACAAAAAATAATATTAAAAAACGATTAGAATAGATTTTATTAAAAAATGCAAATATATTTTATAATTTTGGGGTTGACTAATCTAGATTTAGTGTTTATTATGGATTGAAGTTTTTGGGATTAGTTTAAAGTTTAAAAAAATAAATATTAAAAAATCAAAATAAAAAAACTATTTTGATTATTTTTGAAGTTTATTTTAATGACTAAAATTTATTATTTAAAAGAATTGTCCATTAGTTTTTCCCTAATATTAAAAGATATATTGTACCCCGCAAAACCTTCATGCACCATAATCAACACCACAGCAAGGGCGTAAATAGCTTGAAGTCAAGTGTCATTCAAAATGATTGTTATTCAACACTTTTTCTAGCTTAGGGATCTTCTTTTTGCGGTTCACTAAGCCAGCTTTCTTTTATCTTTAAACTACTTTTATATTTTTTTTTCAAAATTTTCTTGCAATTGAAGTTTCAGAAACATGAGAAAGAATGAAGAGGTGGAGTGGCTTTTTGCGAAACACATTCACACCATGTTAGAGTTCGAAGCTGTTTCTTCTTTTTGTGTGGCTGTGTAACATTAGTTAACAAGTCTTTCAATACCGTGTGGGTCACTTTTCTTTTATACATTCATTATTTAGTCTAACAAGAAATTCAAAGTAATTATAGTTTCATAAGAAAGAAGAAACACTATCATACTGAAAACAAAAAAGAACTTAGCTGTACTAAGTGAGACAAATTAAGGCAACGCTCTATATATGGATATATAATATATCATATACACAATATAATATACTCTATCATAGTCCAGGAACGCTCTATATATGGATATATAATATATCATATACACAATATAATATACTCTATCATAGTCCAGGAAAATTTTGAAACGTATAGTCAATTAACGAGTCAAAACGTATTCATTTATGCGGTGCACAAGAAACATAAAACTTAGGTTATACATGACTAGAATTAGATGCCAGGATTAAATTTGGGCAGATAATCATTGTCAATAGTACCTTGTCATACGAACACTTGGCACCATCTTTGCATTTCCCTTTTTTAAAGGGAAACATTTATAGCTATTCTGCTTTCATCGATCGTTGTAATTGATTCTTGAAAGACCAAGTACCTTGACCCCTATAATTACACTCTAAAAAGTGTGTGTATATATAATATATTGTGTGTTTATAAACATGTATATAGTCTCAAGTGATTACATATCAAGCGTGAATGTTTTGGAACGAGAAGTGCATGAGAAGGTCCTAATTTATTAAAATCACGTACACATAATTAGGGTTCTAGTTTTCAGACTTATATAAGTTTGGAAAAGTATTACTTCAACACATGGACCAACGACAAAACACTTAGCCAGTGGAATGTTATTGATAAATAGCCAGTCTAACGATTTGATAGAGTTTATTTGGCAGAAGAATATGATTGGAGAAGAAAAGGTATAATGATTTGATCTTAAGATGATACCTAACTATACACTTAAAACATTTATTGAGCTCAATCAAACTAACAACCTCCCTAGTGTACACGATGAAATCTTTGACCAAGTGAATGAATCCGACTATGATACATACGTAAGACCATTTCCAAAAGGTATCTAATCCACGTCTAAAAGTGTATCTATCTAATTAATTAAGTTTTAATTAAATAAAAAACATTAAAAATGGTTAGAGTTGTTTCTAATTGTAGATGTATTTGGAGTTGTATCAATAGAAAACGTGTCATCCTCTCACAGGTTGAGAGTTTAAACAGAAAGGGAGAAAGAAATTTACCCCTCTCTCTCTCTCGTTTTTGAAATTTAGAACCTTTCATGGTTTCTATTATTGGAGGTGGTAAAATTAAAAAACTATCTAAAAAAATTTAATGTCATTATTTTCATTTCAAAAAATGATTTAGATCTCTATCGGTGAATCTATTGTCAGATTGCTCTAACACTTTTGCAGAATCAATATCCTAAAGTGATATATTCTTCACTTTTTAGTTAAAATAGATAATACTTCATACAAGTTCCACTAAAACAAAAGACGTTAGAAACCCCACTCAGAAACTTATCATAAAGTCGATGTTTAATTTTATTTGTAGTAACATCTAACAGCAATTCCATTGGTGAACCCCAAAGTGAAGTTTTAATAATTTTAATTAAATTTGAAAAGTGAAGGACTTTCAATTTTTTGGGTGTCCATTGGTAAATCGCATAAATTTCATTTTGGAAGGTTTTATGTTTTCCTTCTGTCGCGTAAAACGAGATTAGGTAAAATGTACCTCCAATAAAAACTTGGCACGTCGTTTAGGACTCAGCTCTAAAAATCTGTATTTAAGGGGCAGCTCTAGCCCAAACACAACATTATATTCATATTATATTTAAGAGGCTAGACTATGAATCTCATATAAGTCCGCGATGGAGCTGGTCTAAAATACCTAACTAAATGGGCGTGGATACACACGTACGTGTGATGCAATATATACAGTATATACCTAGAGAAAAGAAGAAAAATCTTGAGTCATTTTCGAAAAAGAGTTGGAGATTTAGTTGAGAGTACGTATAGTAGGGAGATAGCAAGCTGTTCAAGGTGGAAGCAAGAGCACACCCAATAACTAGCGATCCCACATGACTATACGTGTCATTCTTCTATTTATTGTTTTACAAAAAACTCTAAAAATAATTTTTTAAGATGAAGTTTTTAGCTTTCATAAAATACGTGTCTTATTTTTTAGCAAAACATATAAGAAGAAAAAAAATATGAAATTATAAATTAAAAATTTACCCTAAAACTTGGGTTAGTCATGACCTAAAATCATAATTATCAGTGGATAAATTTCTAAAGAAAAATTCTTTGCATTATTATATTATTTTTTAGTTATGTAATTAAAACTAATAACAAAAAAAAAGAACAATGAACGAAAGACACGTAAGTTATAGTCTCTTCCGATAATCTCTCTTCCGATAATTTTTTTTAGTTATTATTCTCTCTTCTCTCATACTGTTCATTATTTTATTAATTTATAGTAAAAATCCACGTAAAAAATGATCCGCGAGTGCACTAAAATAAGCATCGATCCATTATATAAAAGACTCTAAATTCTTAATATAATTTTCATTTTAATGTATAAGAGTCTAGTGTTTTGGGATTTTCCATGTATATACCGTCACTTCTAAAGATAAGTCATTCATAGAGAAAGTCTTCAAGAAAAATTATACATAACTAAAATACAAAGAAGTTCCAAGAATATTGGTTAATACAAACAAAATACGATTCAGCTAAAATTAGGCAACCTAAAATAATCACTTGGCTGTTTGTGTTGCTATTTCACTAGCTACCACTACTTAAAGTACGACTTGTTAGTAGTCACCGGTGAATAAAGATCAAACTTGATAAGATAAAAAAATAAAACTTTACTATCACTACGAGAATTTATATATCGTTTATATGCAACAAGTAATCTACATAGTTATATCTTTTTCTATATTTTTATATTAAAGATAAAATTCACATCAAAAAAGTTAGAGATCTTAAAAAAATTAGACAGTTAATTCACTTTTAATCAATTAGTCTTAGGTTAGAAATTCATCTAACTCATATTTGATTCAAAGTATTTTCATTTCTGATATGTGAACTCAAATTTTGTGTCAACAATTATACAAGCTTGAGAAAGAAAGAATTATATAATACATTTCTGTGATTTTGAAGTCTCTTAATGAAACTTCATAAGCAGAAACACCTTTCTAGAACCTAGACGTTAAGAGTACAAGACCCGTACGTAGACTAACCAATGTATGTGAGCTATTATGGACTTTTAATGTCTCACTGGAATCTAGTTAAGCATGGGGAAAAATCAAGAAGAGATCGAGAAACTATTTGTGCCAAAGTCAAGCAACCTTTGAAACTTCAAAACGTGTAAGGAATTTAGTAGCCACAGCATAGTGAAAATATATACTCCATCAATTCATTTTAAGTGTTATTTAAGATTCATAACATAAATTAAGAAAATAATTAATTTTATATAATTTTTTTATATATATATAAATATTATCATTTATATACATAATCATATTTCAACAAATAAAAAAAAAATTTCCATTAAAAATATAAAACAACATTTATTTTGTAACAATTTTTTTAAAACAGACATTTAATATGAAACGGAAGAAGTATATGTTTCAACCAGAAACATATAACGTCATAACTCGAGCTTCTGATGTCACGTGATCACTTCATTTTGTCTCTCTCCCTATAAATACACTTCTCTATATTCCCCACCAAAAAAGAACTAAACATTATACTCCTAAATTGATAATGCTTGATATGGAGAGTAAAGGTGAAGCTTCTACCGCTATCATTTATGCTTCTCCAAACTCTTCTCCTCCTCCACCACCGCGTGTGGTGCTTAGCCCATGCGCCGCTTGCAAAATATTGCGGCGGCGTTGCGGGGAGAAGTGTGTTTTGGCACCGTACTTTCCTCCAACGGAGCCAGCCAAGTTCAGCATCGCCCACCGTGTATTTGGAGCCAGCAACATCATTAAGCTCTTGCAGGTAGATAATCATGTACTGCTGGTGTAATCATTATATATAATTTCTTTTAATATACGAAAACTTTCATTTTGGTAAAATGTTAAGGACTCCTATAACTTTGAACTTGAACAAAAACCAAAGATATATTTATATAATTAATAGATAGATGGTAATGCTGTCTTTATTCTAATTTGGAACAGGCCCGTCTTAAATTATTTAGGGATCTTGGGCAAAACATAAGAAAAAAGTACCCTATATAAGTAGAATGAACTTTTTTGTTACTAGCTATTTGTTCCTTAGCAAATTAATATAGACTTTTTATTATTACTAAAATAAGACTAAAATTTTTTTTTGGACCCATGGCTATTGCCCCTCTTGCCATGGTCAAGAGCCGGCACTGATTTGGAATCTAGTGAAATGGTTGTTTCGAAAACATTGGGGTCATGTCATGTGAAAATTAGACCTTGTTTATGTGATATAATAAGTACAACTTCATAAAAACTGCAAGCACATGTTCAAAATATGTTACATATATCTAACCCTTTTTGTTCTTTTTAGTAGAAAGTATAAGTTTTATTGTTTAATAACAATGTATACATTAATATATATATATATATATATATTTTTTTTTCCTTTTCATGCACCTTTGAAAAAGTCTTGTGGAATAATGGTCCTTAATTTAGCCTAATAATAATAATAATAATCTTTATTCTACAGAATTTTAGTTGACTCTGTATTTCATGACAAAAAATAAAATAATAATGGTCCTTAATCCCCCTTGGTCAAATACAGTACTAGCCTATCAGTTATTTATCATTCTTCTTATAAGCCTAGATTCGAGCTTAATCACGTTTCCGTTATAATATTGATTGTGACATTTGTTTCAGGAACTTCCTGAGTCACAAAGAACTGATGCAGTGAAAAGTTTGGTGTATGAAGCCGAAGCTAGAATTAGAGATCCGGTTTATGGATGTGCCGGTGCCATATACAATCTACAAAGACAAGTGAGTGAACTCCAAGCAGAGCTTGCGAAAGCTCAAGTGGAGATAGTGAGCATGCAGTTTCAAAGGTCAAGTTTACTAGAATTGATTCACAACATGGACCAACCAAACCAAGACCAGCATAATATGATGACCTTTGAGAATTCCTTGGGAAATTTTGAGCATGATGAGTTCATTAGCAGCTCAGACGAAGAGAGCAATGATTTTGGGTTCCTTGAAGACAAGTACTTCAACAACAACTCATCAATGTTGTGGTGTGATCCTCTTATGATATGATTTTGACTAGTTCACTTTAAAACCCTTTACCGAGTTTCTCAGGGTTAGTTAGCAATTTAGAATACACATGTTAGAGAGACATTAAAATGTAATAAATATACGGTGAATTTGTCGAAAAGGATTTTCCCTATATAATATATAAAAGATAAACAAGTTTAAGTTTAAAGACCAAAGAAAAATTTGAAAGAATTCAAATATCGTAAAAGCAATTAAATTGTAACAAACACAACTACGACGGAAATCTCAGAAAACCAAAATATTTTGATCGGCGCCAAATGCAACTGGTCATTCACGTTCTAATAAGACATGATGGCTTTGAATGGTAACCAAGGGAACAATGAAGAACACTAAGTTCTTTAACATTCCTTAAAAAAATTATCATTCATGAGAAATCGTTTTTCCTTTTCATTCTTTCTCGTTCCTTTTTCGTAGAGAATTATAAAACAAATTTGTTCCTTGTTAATTTTGATAAGAAATCAGCATTCCTCATCATTCCACAAATTTTATTTCTATTCATTTTTTCTTATCCATTCCTAATGTTTTTATTATGGTTACCAGTTACACCCGATGTTCAGTAATTTGGTGTAGAAATTGTGAAATGGTTAATGATAGGGAAATGGCCAACAACTACACCATGTATTACAACACAACAGCAACAGAAAAGAGAAAATGTTATTTTGTTAAGATTAAAATGTGAAAGAAAAACACAAACTTAAGAATCATTGGAAGTGTCGAAGTTGTCAATTTTTAGAGGAGTGATGTCATCTGCAACTAGGAACCCTCCCACGACTCGGGCAAAGAACACCATTTGTTGCTCCAGTGTATATTTGATGTTCTCCGCCTGTTAACCAATTATAGATTTATTACTATTACCATCTTTTAAGACTTGTCATTGTGTATGCAAAGCGATCAAAGAAGCTCTTTACCTTGCGAAAACCGTGTTGTTCTCCTTCGTACTCGACAAGAGCAACAGGTAGACCTTTTTCCTTTAATGCTTTATAGATTTTACGAGATTGATCCGGGGTTACAACCTTGTCTTCCAATCCTTGGAAAAGGATGATGGGGCAAGAGAACCTATCGACGAAGTTGATTGGCGATCTCTCATAGAAATCCTTTTCATCTCCTGCAGTTACGTACGTACTCGAGAGTTTTGGCAGCCGATCCAAAAAATTAATGAAATATATAAATCCTAGCGTTCGACTCACCAACAAGATTGTCGATATAGCGGGATTCGAACTTATGGCCCTCTTCTTTCAGCATTTTTAAGTCAGCCACCTGCATTAAGAGATGCCGAAAAAAAAAACAATATGAATTATCTAACTGTTCATAAGGTCTTCATGCACATGTACCTGAAGAAATAAAACCATGTTTATCCCCATTTCTCTTAGGATGAAGTTCTTAATTTAATTTGATATTTTTTTTTTAAATTCTTTTTGGTTAAGAGACGGCTATTATTTAAGAGACAGTTCTTAGATTTTCTTAGTTAAAAGTTAAAAAACGTCTCTTAAAAAAGTTAAGAACTCCTGCTTATAGGGGCGTTCAATCCAGATATCGGTTCGGTTTCGGTTCGGTTTTTCAGTATTTCAGTTAGTAAAATATAACTACCATTCTAAATCCATATTTAGTTCGGTTCGATTTATATATTATCAGTTTATAAAAAACCTCCAATAATCATGTCTTGAGTGTAAAAATCCTGTTACAGTAAAATATAATATTGCTGCGTACTCACCCCGTATAAGGACGCTCCAGCTTTGAATACATCTCTGAATGCCAATGCTGCAAGAGTTGTGTAGCCTCCTGCAGAACCTCCAGATATACAGAGCCGCTTAACATCTGCCTTTCCAGAAGATACCTGCCAAAAACCCAGACATGTCTTGGAATCTGCTTTCACATTTTGTTTCAACATACAATAGGCAAAGAAAATGCATACCAAGTATTTAGCACATCCACAACAGTCATCCACGTCAACAATCCCCCACCTCCGTAACAACCGCTCCCGATATTCTCGACCATACCCTTCAAAAATAATATTACATTTTATCACAATAAACTGCAGAGAATGGGATACTGAAAACAGGAAGTTTCAAGACGAAGTTCTTTAACAAGAATACGATAAGAGCTACATCGAGTACACATGCTACACCAGCATCTGTATGTATTACTAAATTGGATCAACAGAAATAAGAGAGGGTAGATTTGTGGGAGAGTTCTGAGTGATTTGGGAGTTTGTTTGGGAACTTGTGAGGTTTTGGAGAATTTATGGGTTCTTTAGCAACAAAACCTATGTTGTTCTTGGTTCTGTCTCATATTCCTCATTGTAATAGTGACAATAAAACAGGTTATGGTTCATGTTCTTCACAGAATAGAGTATGACTCTAGCGGGATATAATGACAAAATGATACAACTGTAGTACACACCTGTGCTCCCACCATAGTTGACATCAGCAAATGCCCACCCTCGGCTTGTCCAGTACTGGATATTCAGGTTTAAGGATCCACGTGATTCAGCAGTAGGACCTCCTGTTGATTCAGATAGATTGCAATATTAGGATGAACAAGTTTGAACTAAGAATTTCTTAAATTTAAAAGCATATGCAAATGGTTATTTTTGCATACCGTGACTCTTCACTAGCAATGGAGGTTTCTCGTCCATGCTAGCATTGTAGAGAGGATTGGTTGGAGGATAAAAGTAAGCAAAAGCGTATTGACCAGGAACCTCTGTTGGAAATTCAATCAACTCTGGCACGCTGAAGAAAGCCTTATACTTTAAAACATCGGGGGAAGAAGACCAAACAATCTCAGAACTGAGTGCTTTCATCTTATGCTGATCCAGTGTTACCTGTTAATAGAAGAAACTATAAATCTACTGCTATCATCAGACACAATATATCTTCAACTAAAACCTACATTTGGAATCATTTTTTACCTTGGCAATTGATGGTGGAAGAACTGCTGATGCTCCCTCAACATAAAGGCACTGATTACCCAATGTCTGAAAATGAAAGCACAAGTTTTTGTTACTTTTGGATTCAATTAGGTAATTAAGGCACAAACTTGAAAAGGGAAAAAAACAAAGGGAAAGATATATTACAATGCTATCATAATCAGTTATAGGAATGTCAAGCAGAGAACATGAACCCTTCGAATCATCCAATATGCCAAGATATGACTTCCCTTTTTGCCTGCATTTAGAAACAATACACTGTTACCAAACGGAAACACAATTTTTCGATCGCAAATCTACATGGAATACCAGAAAATGGTTGAAGTACTTAAATTTCAGGTTTGCTCAGTATTACCTATAGCTACATGCAATTATATTCGTCTCTTCAGAGCACTCGATTATTTCGTAGGAGTTTGTACCAAAAACCCATAATGGTTTTGCAAACTCACCATCGAGAGGATATACTGAAACAACCTCATTGGTACCTTCAATCTGACAAAATTTTCATGTGTTGATTAAAGGCAGACTAGTAAACTGAATGTAAATATAATTGGACAGTGGAAGAGTTTTTTTACCCATTTATGTATATTCCAAAATCCGTTCTTTCTGTCACTTATAAAAAAGAGTTCACCTGCATAATAAAGTCAGAGAGTCTCACATCACATGCATGAAAATTGCGGATCAACCTTTGCTCAATAGAAGTCACAATCTTTGTTAAGTTGTTATAAGAAGAAAGATGATTGCAACGAGTGAAAAAGACAAGAGACGGAGGAAAAAAGAATTCCTTCTTATTGTCTTGTCAAAGACCCTAGTTTAGCCTAAAACTTATGAGAAAAGTGAGAAACAAATGGAAACCATATATCATTTTTTTTTCTTAGAGGCTTTCATAATCCTTCAACTCTGCATAAGTTCATCTCAGACAAATACCTCTTGATGACCACTTCGGCTCAGTGGGAGAATCCACGTATTCAGGATCACAGCCAGCAACACATACACGTTCATCAATATTTCTGCAAAAAGGTATAGCTTTCTGATTAATACAATGCAAGTGTAAAGGAAAACAAAAAAACTACAAAGGCATGAACATCAACGCTTCGGTTAGCAGATGCTCACCCGCCCTCAGAAATGTACCCAACCCAGAGTTCTGCTTTATCCCAAGGCATATTAGGGTGACTCCATTCAATCCATGCCAGTCGCTCACACTTGGGGTCCAATCGTGGAAACGCATAAAAATCATTGCCACTCACAAGCAATTTTGGTTCTGGATAACAAATACCATAAAGAAACACATATGAGTGTCAATGATCAGATGTAGTAACCAAAAAAATAATAAACCCCATCCCATGTAAACTATATCAATGCAAGTAATAGTACTTATTCATTCGAAAGTTCGATATATATATATAACCTTCAAGTGTGTCTCCACTTAGATTGACCTCCACAATCGTTGTAATTGGGTTTGATCTGTCCTGGCGACCATCTACAAACTCCAGCCAATCAGTTATATATCACATCAGCACCAAACACAGTATTAGAAACCAACGAACCTTCCCTAACAGTAATGTAACGGTTAAAGCGTGCATCAAAGACTCCATCTGCATAAGTAACAGCTGGTGCACCATAATCTGGAGTGATTGGCTTCGGACATGAATCTGAAAGTTGAACAACAACATCATCATCAGAATCAGTTAAGAATAGAGGTTATTATATCATCCAACCTTTGTCAACAATGTGTTGCTTGTAAAGTCGCTGATCTTTGTAATTGGAGAAGACAAGAAGGTCGTCTGATGAAATCCGGAAAGCACCACCTCCATACTCTTGAGTTAAAGTCCTCACAGCGAACTCTTTTGGTGTGATATCAATTGGTTCATCTCCAGGCCTTTCTCCTTCCACCACCAAAACCCCTCTCCTTCAAAATCAATCGCATCAGATTAGGGTTTAGTTTTTCGAAAATCTGAAATCAAAGTAGGAAGATACCCGGATTCATTGGGGCGAGACTCGAGCCAGACGAGACGGCCGCTGGAATCTACGGCGGTGCCGCCGAGACGCTTTGAAGCACCAGAAACAATGTCCGCCGTGATCGGAGACTTCCAGGAGCCATAAGGAGCGGTGGTTTTCTCTCGAAGAAGAGTCTCAGCACCGTGGAAAGACGTCGACGACATCGATGCGGAAGAGCGAGATGGTTTGAGATTGAAACTTTTGATCGAAGAAGATGGATAAAGGAAGAGATGGCGAGTTAGCGAAACAAAGTGATTGAGCGAGGTCAAGACTGCCATATTGAAATCATGTGTTATTGGTTTCATGATTTATAAATTTTAATTTAAATTAAGTGTTATTCAACCATTTGGATTTACTAATAGATTTGATTTCATAATAGATTTGAATGAATTTATTTGTTAAAAATACAAAGACACAAATCCGAGGATAAACCTCCGGTTTTGTAAATACTAATTAGAATTTATATGTTAATTTTGAAAATCAGTATATTTTAATAAATACTATATGGATTCCTATTTAGTACATAAACCAATAACCCTTCCTTACGCAACGAAACTAGGCCCATACCAGGCCCATTAACTAGCGTGACCATCTTCGTTACAGTGCTCCTCACCGCATTAACACTTTGTACAAGCTGCTCCGTCTTCCTTCCTGCCAATTAGACAAAACCTCACCGATTTGTTGGATAGACTCCCTCTCGATATCTCTAGAAGAATCCACGTGTGGATGTCTTTGGTACCACGCAGAACACTCTTGACATTCTCTCTTCTCCGATCATCTTCTTCTCCCTACGTTTCCTTATCTCGCCATCTTTGTTTCAACTCCGATCAACTTCTCTTTGCATCGGAAATGCCTAAGAAGCAGGTGGGTTTCTCAAATCTATCGAATTTCGATAACCATCACTCTAAAGTCTCCACCTTTATCGATTTTGATTGGTTCTGTTTGTTATTTGTAGTGCACTACTATAGTCTTATAGCTATTCGTTTCTTTTATCATCTCTTTAAAGTCTCCACCTTTATCGGTTTTGATTGGTTCGCTTCTGCCAGTTTGGTGCAGCAACCAAACTGGGCTTACATCAGGCCCATTAACTAGCTTACAGTACTGTTAACCGCACCACAACACTTTCTACAAGCTGCTCCATGACCTCACCGCTCTGTTCGAGAGTCTCCAAATCGATATCTCTACGTGGTCTGCACTAGAAGAATCCACGTGTGGATGTCTTTGCTTCCACGCAGAACACTCTCGACATTCTCTCTTCTCCGATCATCTTCTTCTCACGTTACCTTAGCTAGTTATCGTTGTTTCAACTCCGATCAACTTCTCTCTGCATCGGATATGCCTAAGAAGCAGGTGGGTTTCTCAAATCTATCGACTTTCGATAACCATCTCTCTAAAGTCTCCACCTTTATCGGTTTTGATTGCTTCAGTTTGTAATGTATTGGTGCACTGTTATATTCTCTTTTTTATTCTATGGTTACTAGAGTTGACTTGAGAACTTTTTGTTGGTAGATAAAGCGAGCTCAAGCCGAGTTAAAGCCGAACATGGAAGCTCCATCCGGATCCAGTAGTGATCGTTCTGTATCCGTTGCTGCAGAAGCTGTGACCAACCAGTTTAGTGGGTTGAGTCTTGAGGAAAGCAACACTAATGTTCAAGCATGGAAGGCTAAGGCTGTTTCACAGACTAGTTCATCTAGAGATGCAACACCTCAAAAGGCTGGTATCAATCAGAGAAAGTTTTATGAAGGTGAGTTCCTGGAAGATTTTAAAGTGGACAAGTCGAGTTATTGTCAGGCTCAGATTAGAGCCACTTTCTATCCGAAGTTTGAGAACGAAAAGACGGACCAAGAGGTAAAACTCTCACAAGTTCTCTTCGTTTTGTAGCGCTTATTGTTAGTTTGCTTGTATTTATGTTGCATTTATCTTGCTTTTGGCAGATAAGAACACGGATGATTGAGATGGTATCTAAAGGGTTGGCAACGCTGGAGGTATAAATAACATTACATACACTCTTTATGTGAATACCTCTATTGACACTCTGAAGTTTGTTATACTGCTCCCGAATCATCTGGTCACAATACAAACCGAGAACTGAAATAGCACGTGTCTTAAAATCGCAAGCTAGCTAGTTCACTCATACAGATACGATCAACTATACATTACATGATGCAATACATCCTAGAGTGTAACAATCAAGAAGACCAGTGACACTAGAATAACAATTCTAAACGATCATCTATCAACAACAAGCATCAAATCCAAGATTAAACTATAAATCTGCACAGATAAATTGTAAGCGACCTATTTTTTATAAAAAATCATATGCATATAAGACGAAGATAACATAGAATCTTTCTATATTGCTCCCGAATCATCCGTTTCACAATACAAAACGAGTATTGACATCTTAATAACGTAAGCAAGCTAGTTCACTCAAATAGATCCAATCAGCTATTCATCACATGATACAATACAGACTAGAAGCTTAATTCAAAAATCAAGAGGATCTACGACACTTGACAACGATTCTATCAACAACGATCATCAAATCCAACAAGCACAAGTAAAATACAATCGAATCCGAAAGAACTCAATACCGAGAAAGTATCGAAGAACTGATTTAACGAAGATCGATGGAAGATAAAAGGAAACAGATCGTCGATGCGTATAGAACGCTTACCTCAGCTAAAGCGATAACGATGCGGCAGAAGAGCTAGGGAATGAAGAAGAGTGTCACTCGAATTATTTCTAGTGCTGATGCGAAAGAAAGCTAGGGACCCTAGCCTAGGGTAAAGATCATATCTTATGCACAATGACAATTATACCCTGTATCTCACCCTTTTCTTTTTACCTTGGTCGGCCGTTTATAAAAAAGAATACTGTTACTTTTCTCGCCGGTAATTTCTCAATAATGTTACACATTCACCCGTTCCTATAATGTATGTCGAAAATTACGATAATGGCTTCGGTTGTGTTTCATCTTAGTTTTCATACCAAGAACACAAACTGATCTGAAAACGAACCAAATTCACAAATAATTGAGCGGTTTCAATATTGATAGAACAAAAAAAAAAATGAACCAATAACTAAATAGTACGTAAATATCTAAAATATAATTTATTTAATATTAATTATCTTAATTTTAAAATTACAAATACTTTTACAATGTTACTTACAAACTAAAATACCCAAAAAACTAAAAGACCTGAATTTTTTTCAAAATTTTAAAAATTATTGAAATTAACCTAAATAACCAAATTATCTAATAGTTTAACTCCAAATATTTAATTTTATTAATTATCATATTTAATCTAAAAATTGTTTTTACTCGAATTATCTAAAATTAATCAAAAAAATCTGAACCCATTCGAAGAATCAAAATTTTATCATATAGTAATCAATTTTATAGTTGTTACCCAAACCAAAACTAAAAAAAAAAAAAACTTAAACCAAAATTAAATTAAATTTCATAAATAACCGAACATACATACATAACACACCTTTTAAATTGAGGTTATGCAAGCAACATTTAGCTGCTAATCATTGGTAGAATATACATGCATACATATATGTCACTTCTAGAATTGTAGTGCTTGTGGCCAATAGTATAAGGTAGCCATATGGTTGACGGATTCATTAACTCAACTACCAGAAATGTCATACACTAACCTCAAAATCTCATGACAATGGAAACAATTTATATAAAAAATACAAACTGTCCCATTCCACGAGCAATGTCAAGCCAAGTAAATCAGAAAAACTCCAGAGGACCTGAGACTAAGGCAGGAGGATCTATCACTATACGGCTAGCCTTGCCGTCTGCATAAAGCTGAGGTAAAGCGTTAGCCTCTTTTGCAGTAACGCCTTCTGCAGTCCACAATGTAACATGTGGCCATTCGTTCTTGGATACTATGGTCTCTCCGTCCAGAGATCCTACATGAGCTGTAAAAGCAGCCATCTTGTCGTTGAAGAGTAGCTCGGTGAGCTCTACGGGTACTTCTCTGTTTAGGTGTTGACCGTATCTGGCTACAGCTGCTACTCCATGGCTTCTCTTGTGGGCAAGTGTCACGTGGGCACGTTCGAGTTTTTCTTCTATGCGCTTCTTCTTTCCTTCTAGAAAAGATCTCATTGTTGGGTTTGATGCTGCTAACTGATAAGAAAAAAACATCTATTAAGAACACAGTCCACAGAATCTCGAGCTCACATTTGAGTTTATGAATCTTGTTGGTTACCGTTTCAAGAAGACTGTGGACTTGAGTAACAGGCAAGTTGATGGCAGCGAATACAATAGACCCATGTTTTGTTTTCTCTGAGCTTGGTGGTTTGTATTCACCCTTTGCTATTCTTTTTAGCTCTTCTCGGACATGCTGAACCGCAGACTCAAATGGAACCTGAAAGGTGCAAACCAGAAAACAAAGACATCATCAGGGTTTGAGGGATATCGAAGCAGTTACAATACCAAGCTTGAGACTCTAGCTTCTTCTTGAACCATCAATGACAGAGGATTACCTGAATAGAACTGAGATATTCAGAATTTGCAGCTAAAGTATTGCGCAGCTGCTTCTCCCATTTAGTCCACTCCGCTGCATAGGTTCCTTTTGAGGATTCAAGTCTACAACAAAAAGAAAAAGAAGGAAAGCAAAAGGTCAGAGACAACCAAACCAAAGCTATAGCTGAAGAGATGAAGTGAAAAAACTGTAACACCAACAAGAAACCATGTCTGTGAGCACACTCATTCATAGGATATATATCTCCTGAAACATGAGTCAAGTGTCCATCTAATCATAGGGTAAACTAACATAAGTGTTTTTGGTGTCTTCCTCGTTAGTTTTTGATAAATTATTACTATCTGTATAGACAGTGCTGCTCAAAATATAAAACGAACTTCGGTTTGACATGTTTCACTGGCTACCCACCTCCCATGTCTTCTACTGTGGAGCTGGAACAAGTCTATGCCCTCCTCAAGAATTGATTTAACAGGATCAGGTAAAGGACTCCTGTGATATGCACAAAGAGATGTTACTAAAGTGGCTTAGCAACCAAATGGATATGAAGTAGCAATGTGTAACTGTACAGTACTAGTTTGTTATCTCGCATGCAATGTAAAAATCAACCTTTCTGATCTCAACAGTGGCATCTTGACGAGTGAGCCAAATCTCTCCATCAATTCACTCTCAAATTCTTTGCGGTTCTGAAAGTTATAAAAAAAAAAAAGTTCACATAATGTGAGATTCAACAACGGAACTGCTTAACCAACAGTTGAGGTGTATGTAAAAATTACCTTTCCCTCATAAAGGTGGTAGAACATCAATAGCACATAGCCTGCATTTGAAGATGCCTTGTCGAGATTCCCCTGACAATATCCATTGCATATGAAAGAAACAATAGCTTGTTAACA
The DNA here is from genome assembly GCA_905132765.1 of Moricandia arvensis. Classification (NCBI taxonomy): domain Eukaryota; kingdom Viridiplantae; phylum Streptophyta; class Magnoliopsida; order Brassicales; family Brassicaceae; genus Moricandia; species Moricandia arvensis. Next base: position 171,970 of record CAJHQP010000381.1, read on the forward strand.
AGGATAATCCAGTTGAAGACAAACTGTCTATAAGATGCAACTGCATACCGGATGGTTCACTCTTTGAAGTACACGGAACATGAAAACAGCTAAGGCATCAAGTGAATATGGATTTGACTCGGTTCCTGTAATATTCACATGGGAGCCAAAAGTTAATGTTGTACATAAGATGAGCCAAGGCAGAAAATCATCATAGAATGGATTAGATAGATACCTTCAGAATCAGGAACGATTGGAACCGCAGAAGTCCTAGTTCTCCTACACATGTATTCAATCTAGTTTGGAAACACACAATAATTATAGTGAAATGAGACTTCTTAAGACGCATAGAACGTGGAAAAAAATATCAGTGAGCAACTTACCTGTCTCCAGACATCTTCATTTGGGGCATTTTTGTCAGCCAACATTATAGATTGAGGCTTTTTACGACGTTCATCAGCAATCTTTTGCCAATATTTTCCTGTCCAGCATGTAGAATATTTCATGAGGTGGCATAGCAAAACTGAGAGACCAGAACAAGTTTGGAAAAAAATCCCAAATTTTAAAATACCTTTGACAAGATCACCCATCAGAGTATGCACTGGCCGATCATCTCCAAGGCCTCCTTGAGAGTTCAATAACTCCTTACAAAGTGCAGATTTAGCACATCCAGGAATTCCTGAGAACACATCAGAGATGACTCTGAACACATTAGATCCCTCTTTTATTATTATTATCTGAATTACCAAAACAATCAACTAAGTTTCTATAAAAAATGTAAGAACGACAAGCTTACAAAGGAATACCTGGAAAGAATACAATTAACCCTTCAGCTTTCTGGACAGATTCATTCATAGCTGGCTCAGGAGTAGCTGGTGTCACTTCCTCTTTCTTCACAAGATCACCCTCTTCATCTAGATCACCGTCAACAAGGGCCAAAAAGTCCTCAGCTCTCACTAGGTTCCCAGCGGATCCTATCAGAACTTGATTCTTTGGGCTCCGTTTAGCGTACTGCTCCAGAAATGGCTCAGCTTCGCTTAAATATATTGATGAAGATAGCTGCTTATTTCCACACTTTCTCTTTATGTGAGCAGCCCTGAATATTAAAAGAAACATAGAGATGCTAAACCATGTTGCAAGGCTTTAAATACACATTCAAAAAGCAGAAAATTTTATTGAAATAACTAAGTTCCAACAATAATATATGAGGTTAGTCTAGATGTGTAGAGTAAAGTGATTCTGGTACCATTCATCAAGCATCTTGCAAAGTTCTTTCTGCTTTCCATCAGAAGTACCCCATATTTTCATTTGCCTGGATAAAAAGACAAGAATATTTAGAAAACAAAATCAAATTACAAAACCAATACTAGTCTCCCCATTCTAATTTACAGTTCAATGCATGTTAACCAAAAACCAGGATTGCCAAAGCCATCACCTTCTCTATATACATCTATGTATTCATATGGGAAAGTAGCTCACCTAAGGTAATAGGCTTTGTAAGATGCCGGCCCCTCTTTGAATAGGATTGATAGGCCATTTCGGATCAGAAAGGTTCTCAACTGTCAAATTAGCAAAGACATGTCCAGCATCACCACAACAATGCAGATAAAAAAGGAAACTAAGTGCAGCAAACCAAAAATTCCTCTAGCTAGAAGACCTTGAGAAAAAAATACCTTATATGTGAGAAACTTCAGTTTTATCATTAAGTTAGCATCATCATCAGCCAAACCATCCTTTCCTTGTTGACCACTATTTTCACTGGCATCTTTGACCGCATTATCAATGCTTTTCAGAGCCATCGGATCCCTCCCTTTGTTTGACTTGAACAAATTAATATCAACAAAGAAACCTGAAAAAGAAAAACTCAAAGAATCACTAATAAAGCTGACACGTCCAGGAAAATTTAACTTCCTAGCAAAGTTATAATATTTCACAAAGACTAAGAACTACAGATAAGTAGAGACAAAGTTATCAAGTCTAGCAAATGAATCAGAACATGATGCATAGTTATTGTCTTCAAGAACAAAGCTAAAGAATAAGCAACAAAGAATGTTTACCTCGATATAAAGGCCACAAGCCAGGCGTGTGCCTGAAACACGGTAATTGTATGGATGAGTAAACATAAATCAATCTTTTCTTAGTTAGATCAAACTAAAAGACATAAGTAATTAGCGAAGTCTTTAAAGATTAACCTCATCTCTTTCTGGTAACGTCTAAATCCTGAATCACTGTGCACATGGACAACCAATTTATAAAATAGGTTGTCAGGTGATACATCGTTAGCTTTATTAAAATTATGGTAACATTTGAATGCGGCTGGAAGACGTTTGTCCTTCATCAAGCGTATCATTTCCTATTGAATAAAAATATTCAGTTGTTCATCAAAATACATATAAAAGAATGGAAACTGGAAAATATTGACGACATGAAAGAACATGCAAGTGAAAGGTAAATATATAACAAAGACGCAGAGCTCAAGTTACCTGTAATTTACTAGTTGAATAATCTGCAGGCTGAGATTGCAGGAACTTTGTTACAACAGATTTGTCGGCATTTTTCGAATGAGAATCTACCGATTCATCTCCAAACCAGTCCAAGTCACTGGGGCAAAAGCTCGGGCCAACACTCTTTAAAAGTGCTCTTATTTGCTACAATACCACAGATAAAGGGAAAAAAAGGCCCATCTAGAATGAGAAACCTTTACTAAGAGATGATAGCAACAACAAAAAAAACACTCCAAATGTTTTCGAACCTGTTCCTCGTTAGATCTATGGGCAGCGCATATCTCTCTTAAACTGAGTCCCAAATCAAGATCAGCTGAAATATTGAACAACAAAAAAAACAAGAAAGAGAAAAAAATAAATATCTACATGGACTTGATAGAGTGGAATATTATGAAACTAAACAATGATAAGATAATGCACCTCCATCAAAGGGTGGTGGAGGATGATCTCTCAAGACATTTTCCATATCTCTGGCGCTCCCACTGCTCACAATACGCGCCACAAGACCCTCTAATATCTCACCCTGCACCTTCACATGGTCCTTGGAGGCTGCTTATTTTCATCCAAATCACCCAATGAACTTCATCAAGTTAGATTCTTTGAAAAGCTAATATGAATTCTCAAAAGAAAAAAAACATGACTAGAAAAAAGGAAAAACATTACCTGGGACTGATATATCAGCTACTTCATCAAGAGCTCTACAGACTGAGGTTGCTGTCCCTTCTTCGCAGAGTGCATCAAATGCAGCAAAAAAAGAGGTCACTGATTTCCTTCACAAAATAAATGCAACCACAACTGTTAATATACATAAAAACTCTTTCAAATGTATGTTCATCCAAGCATATCAGCATATGGCTGCTCCTAGTAGAACCACAAAATCTCTTAATGTTTGAAATTCATTGAGCTAGAACTAGTAAATACACCAACCAGATTCTATCAGCATATTCTTACTATAGTTAAGTTGAGTAACCTGACAGGAGCATGCCTATTTCAAGCTGACCACACAAGATTGTGCAAAGATATCAAAAAGCTAACTAGAGGAACGCTGAATTATTGTAACAAAACATTAGCTAAATGTTAACAACTAAGTTACCTTGTGGAAAACAGCCAAACGTGATTTGTTGGTAAACGCCAAATCCGGCAAAATGCAATTATTTCGGAAGTTGAATAGAACTTTGGCTTGCCATTGCCTAACTCTGTAACAGCCGTCACTACCACTGCAAGATGCAAATCAACACTTCTTAACTAGAGTCTAGACGACTTTTGAAAGGCAATGATTCTGAACATCTAAAAGAGAAAATAATTCACCATAATCATCCAATGGGCGTTGACCATGATCTCCAAGAACAGCTGTCACCAGTTCCATAGATATACACATGCGATTTTTCTGGGAAAAGATAACATATTATGAGATATCCTGTTCTAGAAATTGATTAAGCCTTGAGCATTTATAAATTTTGATTGCTTATGGTTCTGTCCATAGACATACCTCAAGAAAATCATTAAATTCTGCCTCCTTCTTTGACGCCTTAGTTCCCCAAGCCTCCCTAAACATCCGTGAAAGAACAAAAACACCAACCGCAGTATAACTGCAAATGAAGCATTGAAGTTAGCATGTGAGAAACCTTTCAGACGCCATATCAAATGGCAAGCACCAGAGAGATTCATATAACAGCATCAAAAATGAAATAAAAAGGAATAGTAAAATGCGTTTGTTCATCACCATGTCTTTATCTATCTCCACTACAGCTTCTATATGGTGTGGAATCTATATCCATCAGAAACCAAAATACATCCAGAAGTAAAACGTAAGAAATACCGTTGGACATGACTAAAATTCAGAAAACTAAGATGGAGGAAGCAATCCATCCTCTAAATGACATTAATGAAAAGCATAAACCAAATCCAAAGCTTTGAGTATGGCTTTATTTCTTAGTAGTTCTCCCTTTGTCTAAGATCATTTGTCACAAGCTCATCATGGAAAAAAGGAGTCTACAAAGATGAGTAAAAACTGAAGCCAGGAATAAATGAGCTTACATATTACCAAAACTGTTCTTTGCATATGCTCCACCACTGTGACCGGCATACATAAAGAGGGAGCCTGAATGCTTAAGAGATACCTATAAAGGGTGAACTACAAAATGTCAGTAATCAGTTAAAATTTCAGAGTGTCAGTAGAGGTAATTCACATATAAAGTGTATGTAACGATATTTATACCTCCAGCGTTGCCAACCCTTTAGATACCATCTCAATCATCCGTGTTCTTATCTGCCAAAAGCAAGATAAAATGCAAAATGAAATAAACCAAACTAACAATTAGTTCTATGAAACTAATGGAACTTGTGAAAAGTGTACCTCTTGGTCCGTCTTTTCGTTCTCAAACTTTGGATAGAAAGTGGCTCTAATCTGAGCCTGACAATAACTCGACTTGTCCACAGTAAAATCTTCCAAGAACTCACCTCCATAAAACTTTCTCTGATTAATACCAGCTTTTTGAGGTGTTGCATCTCTAGATGAACTAGTCTGTGAAACAGCCTTAGGCTTCCATGCTTGAACATTAGCGTTGCTTCCCTCAAGACTCAACCCACTAAACTGGTTGTTCACAGCTTCTGCAGCAACGGATACAGAACGATCACTACTGGATCCAGATGGAGCTTCCATGTTCGGCTTTAACTCGGCTTGAGCTCGCTTTATCTACCAACAAAAAGTCCTCAAGTCAACTTTAATAACCATAGAATCAAAAAAACGCATAGCTATAGACTATAGTAGTGCACCAACACATTACAAACTGAAGCAATCAAAACCGATAAAGGTGGAGACTTTAGAGAGATGGTCATCGAAAGTCGATAGATTTGAGAAACCCTCCTGCTTCTTAAGCATATTCGAAGCAGAGAGAAGTTGATCGGAGTTGAAACAACGATAACTAGCTAAGGTAACGTGAGAAGAAGATGGTCGGAGAAGAGAGAATGTCGAGAGTGTTCTGCGTGGAAGCAAAGACATCCACACGTGGATTCTTCTAGTGCAGACCACGTAAAGATATCGAGATGGAGACTCTCCAACAGAGCGGTGAGGTTTTGTTTAACTAGCAGGAAGATGGAGCAGCTTGTAGAAAGTGTTGTGGTGCGGTGAGGAGCACTGTAATGAAGATGGTCACTCTACTTAATGGGCCTGGTATGGGCCTAGTAACCAGAAAAATAAAAATAAAAACGCATAGCTATAGACTATAATAGTGCGCCACACATTACAAAGAGAAGCAATCAAAACCGATAAAGGTGGAGACTTTAGAGAGATGATAAAAGAAAGTCGATAGATTTGAGAAACCCACCTGTTTATTAGGCATATCCGATGCAGAGAGAAGTTGATGGGAGTTGAAACAAAGATGGCGAGATAAGGTAACGTAGGGAGAAGATGATCGGAGAAGAGAGAATGTCAAGAGTGTTCTGCGTGGAACCAAAGACATTCACAGGGGATTCTTCTAGTGCAGACCACGTAGAGATACCGAGATGGAGACTCGGTGAAGTTTTGTTTAACTGGCAGGAAGAAGGAGCAGCTTGTAGAAAGTGTTGTAATGCGGTGAGGAGCACTGTAACGAAGATGGTCACGCTAGTTAATGGGCCTAGTTTCGTTGCTTGTAAATGGCAGTAGAGATATCGAGAGGGAAGTCTCTCCAACAAAGCTGTGAGGTTTGTTTAAGTAAATGGCAGTCTTGACCTCGCTCAATCACTTTGTTTCGCTAACTCGCCATCTCTTCTTTTATCCATCTTCTTCGATCAAAAGATTCAATCTCAAACCATCTCGCTCTTCCGCATCGATGTCGTCTTTCCACGGTGCTGAGACTCCTCTTCGAGAGAAAACCACCGCTCCTTATGGCTCCTCGAAGTCCCCGATCACCGCTGACATTGTTTCTGGTGCTTCAAAGCGTCTCGGCGGCACCGCCGTAGATTCCAGCGGCTGTCTCGTCTGGCTCGAGTCTCGCCCCAATGAATCCGGATATCTTTGATGTGCTCAGGCTTTACCACTAAAACCAACCGCAAGTGCACGGTAATGCGCGGTAGTATTTAGGGATCGAATCCACAAAGACCAAGGTTACACTATGAAACTTCGAGATTAAAGTCAAGCTAGAATAGAAATAAGGGGTTTGTTTGTTCGTTTTAGTTGTCACAATTTCAGATGATTTAAATTGATTTATATCTTAAAGGGCGTTAGGCATTGGGTGATTCTCGGGAAATACATTTACCATGAAACAAGCATTAATCAAGGAATATGATTTAGAACCGTTCTTGAACTCAAACAACTTCAAATAGTTTAGCCTACTCTCGCAGTACTAAACCCTATGTTATAGAATTTCAAATATCAACTCTCGCCATATTCATAATCCTAAACATGCATTCTTAACAGGTTCGATATGTTCACAAAGTCTATAACAACAACTCTCGTTGGTTACGGAGCTTTGCTCATCTAGATTCTTTTCGGGATTTTAACTATCACTTTTGGTGTGTTAATTTCCTATTAATCATGAACTAGGTGTACCTTCTAATTCAAGCATTAAGATTAATTTAGACAAAGAACCAAATGATTATTCTCCTTGATTAACACATTAGTTTCAATGATTCATGATTCCCTTGAATCACCTTGGCCTAACTAGTGGATTACTCACACATAATAATTGAAACACAAAACATAGTTGAATTCATAAAAGAAATAGAGTAAAGAGTTTAGGAAGGCTTCTCTGGGAAGAGAAAGAGTTTCTCTTCAATTAACGATGAACTTCGAACTTCAAACTTCAATATAAACTTCAAACTTCAACAAGGACTTAAAAACAAGAGCTGAAACTAAAAACAAGAACAAAAACTAAGATAGATGTGTGTAGAATAGATTGGAATTGGATCCTCTTGGATGATCTTCTCAAACTTGCAACCTCTCTATTTATAGCATAATATGTCATCATTTCCTCCATGTTGCAAGGTTGTAAAAGGCAAGGCCACCATTAGTTAGGCCAAGGTGATTCAAGAGAATCCATGAATCATTGAAACTAATGTGTTAATCAAGGAGAATAATCATTTGGTTCTTTGTCTAAATTAATCTTAATGCTTGAATTAGAAGGTACACCTAGTTCATGATTAATAGGAAATTAACATACCAAAAGTGATAGTTAAAATCCCGAAAAGAATCTAGATGAGCAAAGCTCCGTAACCAACGAGAGTTGTTGTTATAGACTTTGTGAACATATCGAACCTGTTAAGAATGCATGTTTAGGATTATGAATATGGCGAGAGTTGATATTTGAAATTCTATAACATAGGGTTTAGTACTGCGAGAGTAGGCTAAACTATTTGAAGTTGTTTGAGTTCAAGAACGGTTCTAAATCATATTCCTTGATTAATGCTTGTTTCATGGTAAATGTATTTCCCGAGAATCACCCAATGCCTAACGCCCTTTAATATATAAATCAATTTAAATCATCTGAAATTGTGACAACTAAAACGAACAAACAAACCCTTTATTTCTATTCTAGCTTGACTTTAATCTCGAAGTTTCATAGTGTAACCTTGGTCCTTGTGGATTCGATCCCTAAATACTACCGCGCATTACCGTGCACTTGCGGTTGGTTTTAGTGGTAAAACCTGAGCACATCAAAGATATCCGGATTCATTGGGGCGAGACTCGAGCCAGACGAGACGGCCGCTGGAATCTACGGCGGTGCCGCCGAGACGCTTTGAAGCACCAGAAACAATGTCAGCGGTGATCGGGGACTTCCAGGAGCCATAAGGAGCGGTGGTTTTCTCTCGAAGAGGAGTCTCAGCACCGTGGAAAGACGACATCGATGCGGAAGAGCGAGATGGTTTGAGATTGAATCTTTTGATCGAAGAAGATGGATAAAAGAAGAGATGGCGAGTTAGCGAAACAAAGTGATTGAGCGAGGTCAAGACTGCCATTTACTTAAACAAACCTCACAGCTTTGTTGGAGAGACTTCCCTCTCGATATCTCTACTGCCATTTACAAGCAACGAAACTAGGCCCATACTAGGCCCATTAACTAGCGTGACCATCTTCGTTACAGTGCTCCTCACCGCATTACAACACTTTCTACAAGCTGCTCCTTCTTCCTGTCAGTTAAACAAAACCTCACCGAGTCTCCATCTCGGTATCTCTACGTCGTCTGCACTAGAAGAATCCCCTGTGAATTGGTTCCACGCAGAGCACTCTTGACATTCTCTCTTCTCCGATCATCTTCTTCTCCCTACGTTTCCTTATCTCGCCATCTTTGTTTCAACTCCGATCAACTTCTCTTTGCATCGGAAATGCCTAAGAAGCAGGTGGGTTTCTCAAATCTATCGAATTTCGATAACCATCACTCTAAAGTCTCCACCTTTATCGATTTTGATTGGTTCTGTTTGTTATTTGTAGTGCACTACTATAGTCTTATAGCTATTCGTTTCTTTTATCATCTCTTTAAAGTCTCCACCTTTATCGGTTTTGATTGGTTCGCTTCTGCCAGTTTGGTGCAGCAACCAAACTGGGCTTACATCAGGCCCATTAACTAGCTTACAGTACTGTTAACCGCACCACAACACTTTCTACAAGCTGCTCCAGGACCTCACCGCTCTGTTCGAGAGTCTCCAAATCGATATCTCTACGTGGTCTGCACTAGAAGAATCCACGTGTGGATGTCTTTGCTTCCACGCAGAACACTCTCGACATTCTCTCTTCTCCGATCATCTTCTTCTCACGTTACCTTAGCTAGTTATCGTTGTTTCAACTCCGATCAACTTCTCTCTGCATCGGATATGCCTAAGAAGCAGGTGGGTTTCTCAAATCTATCGACTTTCGATGACCATCTCTCTAAAGTCTCCACCTTTATCGGTTTTGATTGCTTCAGTTTGTAATGTATTGGTGCACTGTTATATTCTCTTTTTTATTCTATGGTTACTAGAGTTGACTTGAGAACTTTTTGTTGGTAGATAAAGCGAGCTCAAGCCGAGTTAAAGCCGAACATGGAAGCTCCATCCGGATCCAGTAGTGATCGTTCTGTATCCGTTGCTGCAGAAGCTGTGACCAACCAGTTTAGTGGGTTGAGTCTTGAGGAAAGCAACACTAATGTTCAAGCATGGAAGGCTAAGGCTGTTTCACAGACTAGTTCATCTAGAGATGCAACACCTCAAAAGGCTGGTATCAATCAGAGAAAGTTTTATGAAGGTGAGTTCCTGGAAGATTTTAAAGTGGACAAGTCGAGTTATTGTCAGGCTCAGATTAGAGCCACTTTCTATCCGAAGTTTGAGAACGAAAAGACGGACCAAGAGGTAAAACTCTCACAAGTTCTCTTCGTTTTGTAGCGCTTATTGTTAGTTTGCTTGTATTTATGTTGCATTTATCTTGCTTTTGGCAGATAAGAACACGGATGATTGAGATGGTATCTAAAGGGTTGGCAACGCTGGAGGTATAAATAACATTACATACACTCTTTATGTGAATACCTCTATTGACACTCTGAAGTTTGTTATACTGCTCCCGAATCATCTGGTCACAATACAAACCGAGAACTGAAATAGCACGTGTCTTAAAATCGCAAGCTAGCTAGTTCACTCATACAGATACGATCAACTATACATTACATGATGCAATACATCCTAGAGTGTAACAATCAAGAAGACCAGTGACACTAGAATAACAATTCTAAACGATCATCTATCAACAACAAGCATCAAATCCAAGATTAAACTATAAATCTGCACAGATAAATTGTAAGCGACCTATTTTTTATAAAAAATCATATGCATATAAGACGAAGATAACATAGAATCTTTCTATATTGCTCCCGAATCATCCGTTTCACAATACAAAACGAGTATTGACATCTTAATAACGTAAGCAAGCTAGTTCACTCAAATAGATCCAATCAGCTATTCATCACATGATACAATACAGACTAGAAGCTTAATTCAAAAATCAAGAGGATCTACGACACTTGACAACGATTCTATCAACAACGATCATCAAATCCAACAAGCACAAGTAAAATACAATCGAATCCGAAAGAACTCAATACCGAGAAAGTATCGAAGAACTGATTTAACGAAGATCGATGGAAGATAAAAGGAAACAGATCGTCGATGCGTATAGAACGCTTACCTCAGCTAAAGCGATAACGATGCGGCAGAAGAGCTAGGGAATGAAGAAGAGTGTCACTCGAATTATTTCTAGTGCTGATGCGAAAGAAAGCTAGGGACCCTAGCCTAGGGTAAAGATCATATCTTATGCACAATGACAATTATACCCTGTATCTCACCCTTTTCTTTTTACCTTGGTCGGCCGTTTATAAAAAAGAATACTGTTACTTTTCTCGCCGGTAATTTCTCAATAATGTTACACATTCACCCGTTCCTATAATGTATGTCGAAAATTACGATAATGGCTTCGGTTGTGTTTCATCTTAGTTTTCATACCAAGAACACAAACTGATCTGAAAACGAACCAAATTCACAAATAATTGAGCGGTTTCAATATTGATAGAACAAAAAAAAAAATGAACCAATAACTAAATAGTACGTAAATATCTAAAATATAATTTATTTAATATTAATTATCTTAATTTTAAAATTACAAATACTTTTACAATGTTACTTACAAACTAAAATACCCAAAAAACTAAAAGACCTGAATTTTTTTCAAAATTTTAAAAATTATTGAAATTAACCTAAATAACCAAATTATCTAATAGTTTAACTCCAAATATTTAATTTTATTAATTATCATATTTAATCTAAAAATTGTTTTTACTCGAATTGTCTGAAATTAATCAAAAAATCTGAACCCATTCGAAGAATCAAAATTTTATCATATAGTAATCAATTTTATAGTTGTTACCCAAACCAAAACTAAAAAAAAAAAAAACTTAAACCAAAATTAAATTAAATTTCATAAATAACCGAACATACATACATAACACACCTTTTAAATTGAGGTTATGCAAGCAACATTTAGCTGCTAATCATTGGTAGAATATACATGCATACATATATGTCACTTCTAGAATTGTAGTGCTTGTGGCCAATAGTATAAGGTAGCCATATGGTTGACGGATTCATTAACTCAACTACCAGAAATGTCATACACTAACCTCAAAATCTCATGACAATGGAAACAATTTATATAAAAAATACAAACTGTCCCATTCCACGAGCAATGTCAAGCCAAGTAAATCAGAAAAACTCCAGAGGACCTGAGACTAAGGCAGGAGGATCTATCACTATACGGCTAGCCTTGCCGTCTGCATAAAGCTGAGGTAAAGCGTTAGCCTCTTTTGCAGTAACGCCTTCTGCAGTCCACAATGTAACATGTGGCCATTCGTTCTTGGATACTATGGTCTCTCCGTCCAGAGATCCTACATGAGCTGTAAAAGCAGCCATCTTGTCGTTGAAGAGTAGCTCGGTGAGCTCTACGGGTACTTCTCTGTTTAGGTGTTGACCGTATTGGATTCTTGCCTCCATTTAGGGATTGAGTCGAATCCTGCCTTTGCTCATAGCTCAGTAGGTACCTGATTCAACAATACAAGACAGCATGTATCAATTCTCAAGGCATAAACCAATCAATTCATTTGAAGAGATTGAAATGGTTACGCCCCTTGCATATTATTGTTAAGAATGGTGAGGAGTGTCCCATGGACACTTGAATCCCTCATGAATGTTGTGGAATAATGTGGGGTGACAGATTCTTCAGTCTTGATCAGTTAGTCCCCCTTACTTTGAAATCACCATTCTAGCCTTTTCTTGAAGCTTTATCAACCAGGTACAAGCACACATGCTATGGGCTGATTCATAGCTTCCCAACTGAAGGTAACTGTTCTTACTCCATATAGAAGCTGATCCATAGCTTCCCAACCTGAAGGTAACTGTTCTTACTCCCAAGCCTTGGGCTGATTCATAGCATTCCAATCAGCTTGCCTCTCTGATATGGCCCATAGAGGTTACGTGAGGAAGAAGAAACAAGTGAGCGAGGGGAAAGAGTCTGTTACGGTTGTTGGAGAGTGATGAGCTGGCAAGCTGAGCTGGAGGCGGAGTGAAGAGGTTCAAGATAGTAGTATAAATAGTCAACAGAGAGAGAAGAGGAGGTCAGCTTTTGGAGAGAGTGAGAACTTGTAATCTTAGAGGAGATACAAGTAGATTGGCTTAATACTCCGACTTGTGGAGGATTAAGAGGGGCGGTTGGGTGGATTTTCATATTGAATAATAAAAGTCTTATCAATTGGTGCGGTGAGTTGCGATCATGGCGACCGTATCGGCGGAAGAGATGGCGAAACAGATCGGCGAAATCGAAGAGACGGTGGGAGGATTCGATTCGCAGCTGCGATACCTATCGGGAGGTTACAAAGTTCTTTCCGACGCGTCTACGGCGGCGGAAAATCGCTTAGATACGGTGGAAACGACGTTACAGACATTAGTGAAGTCGATCGAGAAATTAACGTCAGCAGTCAATGGTAAAGCTCCGATACAACATCCTCATAGCTCAAAATCGTTCGATCAGGTAAATACATCGAATCTGGGAATCAATCAGGAAGAACATCCACTAGGTTATCGGACTGTAGATTCCGAACTGAGCACTCGAGATCGATTATTAAAAAAAGTTGATATGCCGTTGTTGAGTGGTGCACATCCATATTCATGGATCGCACGAGCAGAGAGATTCTTTAGGATTGGTCAACACTCAATGCAAGCACGGATGGAAATTGTTTCGTTGAGTCTGGAAGAAGATGCCTTGAGCTGGTATAATTACGAAGTTGAGATCCGGCCATTTCGAGATTGGTCTGACTTCAAGAAACGAATGTTGGCTAGATTTGCAGAGTCTTTTGAACGTACTCCAGGAAAGAGATTATTTGGAATTCAACAAACCGGTACAGCAGCTGAGTACGTCAGAGAATTTCAAGAATTGGCCACACAAGTCAGAGTGGAAGAAGAGAACTTGGTAGATATTTTCTTCAACGGGTTAAAGCGGGAATTGAAAGAAGTCGTTAAACTGAAGGAACCTGTGGGATTACCAGAGCATATTGCAACAATTCTGAAGATGGAAGATAGTGATTTCTGCAAAATCCTTACTGGTTCTAAGCAGTCTGAGCAACGTCTAGCACGACAAGGCTCAAATGTTAATTTTCGTTCCGCACCTCTCTCGAATCAATTGGCTTGGAAGTCCAAGCAACATACTGGAGAGTCTAGTGGTTCTACAAACAAACAAGGGGAGCGTAGTGTTAACCAGATTCAGGGACAAAGTAATGGGGGAAACCAGAATCAAATGAAGCTTTCTGAAGCTGAGTATGCGTATAAGAAGAGAAATGGTCTCTGTTTTAAATGCCCTGAGAGATGGTCCAAAACTCATGCGTGCAAAAATAAGGAGTTGCAATTACTGTTGGTACTGGACGAACGTGATTGTGAGAACCAAGAAGAAGTTTTTCATGACTCACGAGAAGATATCAATGAAGTGGTAGCAGAGATTATGGAGTTATCATTGTATTCTTTCCTAGGGTGGTCTTCACCTAAGACTATCAAGATGTGGGGTTTGATAGGAAGGGCCAGAGTACTTGTTCTGATAGACAGTGGAGCGAGCCACAACTTCATTTCACCTAACATTGTTAAATCTGCACATTTACAAGCCACAAAAGATGATAACTTGAAGGTGTTGGTGGGTACGGGCATCACGGTTAATGGCTCTGGAGTGTGTAAGGGTATACAGCTTCAGACACAGTCATACATATTGACTACGGATTTTGTAATTCTCGAACCAGGAAGTGTGGATGTGATTTTAGGGGTTCAATGGTTACGAACTCTTGGGAAATGTGAGGTAGATTGGGAATCACAAGAGTTTTCGTTCTTGGAGGATAATAAAAGGATCACCCTATACGGGGACACAAATATTCAATGTGATCACAAGATTCTGGACGAGCTATCTGTAGAGAAGGAAGTGTTGAGTGCAGAGCTAAGAAGCGAAGATTCAGGTGTGGTGCACAGCGGGGTCACACAAATTTTGGATTCCTTTCATCATCTTTTTGAGGAACCTACTCAACTACCCCCATATCGAGGTCATGAACACTCAATCAAGCTCTTACCAAACACAAGACCAGTTTGCATGAGACCTTACAGATATCCCCATGCGCATATGGAGGCCATGGAAAAGTTAGTTAAACAAATGCTGGAGTCAGGGGTGATCAGACGGAGTAAAAGCCCGTATGCTAGTCCAGTACTATTGGTAAAGAAAAAAGACGGATCGTGGAGGTTTTGTGTTGATTACAGGGGACTTAACAAGGTGACAATTGCAGACAAGTTCCCAATTCCTGTTATTGACCAACTGTTGGATGAACTAGAGGGAGCCAGGGTTTTTTCGAAGTTAGATTTGCGATCCGGCTATCATCAGATCAGGATGGAGGGGAATGATATTGAGAAAACTGCCTTTCGTACACATGAAGGCCATTACGAGTTTACTGTCATGCCGTTTGGTCTATCAAATGCACCGGCAACCTTTCAGTCATTGATGAATGACATCTTCAGACCATTCCTTCGGAAGTTCGTTTTAGTCTTTTTTGATGACATTTTGATCTATAGTCAGACTACAACAGAACATGAGGAACACTTAACAGTGGTGTTGGGAGTATTGGAGAAATATTCCTTGTTGGCAAACAAGAAGAAGTGTTCGTTTGCTCAACATCAGATCGATTATTTGGGTCATATAATATCATCGACAGGGGTTGCCACTGATCCGTCTAAAACTTCAGCAATCCGAGACTGGCCAGTTCCGAGAACGGTTAAAGAGCTGCGTAGTTTCCTGGGACTAACTGGCTATTATAGGCGGTTTGTGAAGAGCTATGGGGTTATAGCAAGACCTCTTACCCAACTATTAAAAGATGATGGGTTTGAATGGGATCAACAGGCGCAACAGGCTTTTGATAAACTAAAGGAGAGCATGATGTCAGCACCGGTACTAGCTTTACCAAATTTTCAAGAAGAATTTGTGGTCGAATCGGATGCCTCGGGTTATGGTTTGGGTGCAGTCTTAATGCAAAAGCAGAGACCAATTGCTTACTTCAGTAGGGGGTTAACAGACAGAGAACAAATAAAGCCCATCTATGAAAGAGAGTTGATGGCTATCGTGATGGCGGTTCAGAAGTGGAAACACTACCTATTGGGAAAGAAATTCACAGTCCACACGGATCAGAAGAGCCTAAAATTTCTGCTGGATCAACGTGATATCTCATTAGATTATCAGAAGTGGTTGACTAAGTTGCTAGGCTACGAGTTTGAGATCATATATAAAGCGGGTGTGGAGAATAAAGTGGCAGATGGGTTATCAAGGATTGTCAACGAAAAAGTTTTGGATTGTATGGAGTTATTCAGCGCCTTGACTTCTACTTCGGCTTTACAAATGCAGGATATATTTGAAGAAATCGACAGTGATGAGGGTATAAGACAACAATTACAAGAGATAGTTGAAGGAAAATCTGAGAAATTGGGTTATTCAATCAAAGGAGGAAGGCTGTTTTATAAAGATCGTCTGGTATTGCCGAAATCATCAAAGAACATTCCAGTCATTTTAAAAGAATATCATGATGGTGTTTCTGGTGGGCATTCAGGTGTACTAAAGACTATTAAAAGGATACAACGTTTGTTTCACTGGCCTAATTTGAAGAAGGATGTGCAAAGATATGTTGCTGAGTGTCAAATATGTCAGACACACAAACACTCTACATTGCATCCAGCCGGATTATTGCAACCAATCACGTTGCCAAATCAGATTTGGGAAGAGTTGAGTATGGATTTTGTTGAAGGCCTCCCAAAGTCACAGGGCATGAGCGTTATCTTTGTTGTGGTTGATCGGTTGAGCAAATATGCTCATTTTATGGGCCTCAAACATCCTTATACGGCAGCTGGAGTGGCTGAGAAGTTTGTGCGAGAAGTGGTTCGTTTACATGGGTATCCGAAGTCTATTATATCGGATAGAGACCGTGTTTTCCTTAGTGGGTTTTGGAGAGAGACTTTTCGTCTTGCAGGCACCAAGTTGAAGTTTAGCACCGCATATCATCCTCAAACGGACGGTCAAACTGAAGTGATAAACAGATGCCTTGAATCCTACTTGCGTTGTTTCGCTTCGTCTCACCCTAAGAATTGGTATCAGTATTTGTCGTGGGCGGAGTACTGGTACAACTCTTCCTTCCATACTTCGTTGAAGGCATCTCCATTTGAGGTGGTTTATGGGCGAAAACCACCAGAGTTGTTAAGATTTGAGGATGGTTCAACTCAGAACTTTGAGTTGGAGAGCCAGTTGAAACAGAGAGATGCAATGTTGACTGATATTAGGCTTCATTTGTTGCGGGCTCAGGAACTGATGAAGAATAATGCCGATAAGAACCGCCGAGATCTTCAGTTTGATGTGGGATCATTGGTTTTTCTTAAGCTCCGACCATATAGGCAGACGACAGTCTCTAAACGCTTGAACCAGAAACTATCAGCGAAGTTTTATGGGCCTTTTAAGATTTTGGAGAGGATTGGTTCTGTCGCTTATCGTTTGGAGTTGCCGGCGTCTTCAAAGATCCACCCGGTGTTTCATGTTTCACAATTGAAACCGGTGTTGGGCTCTGGTCATGAAGTGATGCCTTTACCTGATGTTCTAAGTGCAGAGGAGGAGCTCGTATTAAGCCCTGAGGAGGTGTTAGAAGCTCGTTACGATTCTGATGGATATTTGGAGGTATTGGTGAAGTGGAGAGGGTTATCTGATACTGAGCAATCTTGGATGCGAGTAACTGAGTTTGTGCGTCAGTTTCCATTATTTGAGCTTGAGGGCAAGCTCAGTCTCAACGAAGGGGGTATTGATATGGCCCATAGAGGTTACGTGAGGAAGAAGAAACAAGTGAGCGAGGGGAAAGAGTCTGTTACGGTTGTTGGAGAGTGATGAGCTGGCAAGCTGAGCTGGAGGCGGAGTGAAGAGGTTCAAGATAGTAGTATAAATAGTCAACAGAGAGAGAAGAGGAGGTCAGCTTTTGGAGAGAGTGAGAACTTGTAATCTTAGAGGAGATACAAGTAGATTGGCTTAATACTCCGACTTGTGGAGGATTAAGAGGGGCGGTTGGGTGGATTTTCATATTGAATAATAAAAGTCTTATCACTCTCCACCTGATCTTCTTTCCAAGTAGTCTCTGATGGCCATCTGTTCTAACACCAAGTTTTTGCTGTCCTTGCTGATGTTTCTTTGATCCGGCTGATGAGAAATCTTGAAAGGGTGAATTCCACCACTTGCATACTCTCACTTCTGATCTGAGTTGAGGAAATGGAAGACTTGGACCTTCAGGAATGCTCATCATTACCCCTCCTCAAGCTTGATCCAGAGAGAATAAGTGAAGGACCAAGCTTGGAAGTGAGCAACATTGAGTTTTGAAACCAGGAGCGCATCACCCCTACAGCTGCGCTTAAGTCAACCGGTTCCTCCCTTAATCTCTTCTCCAATGCCTCTTGTAAGTGTTTTGAACCAGGAGCTCAACACCCAAACAGGCTGCGCTTAATTCAACCGGTTCTCTACACACAAGTGATTTTTCCATGTTCAGGAATGTACAGACTCTGTAGGCTCTGAAATCATGGGCAAAGTCTTCTTCTTTGTCTTGATTTGATGATGGACAGAGACAACACTTGTGTACCTGAAATATCACTCAAAAACCAAGGAACCTGAGCTAGTTCCTTGAACCTACATGGCTGTAAATCACTTGAATTTGAAGGGCTTGTGGTGTGGATTAACTGTCCAACACCTCCTCTGCTTGATTCTCTCCTTCTGGTCAAGGAGACACTTCAAACCCCTCCTGTCCTCTTGCTGGTCGTGGGTTTTGTTGGTCAGAAACAGAGCTTCAGCATGGCTGGCCAGAGAATGATTAGAACAGCTTAGCTTTAATGCTTCTTTAGTGACCTTTCTCCAGGAATGGTTTCTTACATGGATTATCTTCAGCATTTTGGACCAGATGTGGTGGTTTGGCTTCTTCTTTGGACTCCTTGAAACTACTGAAGTCGCCATTTCCTTTGAGCTCTCCATCTAGAGAGTTTGGACCAGTGGACAATAGAATGTACCAACTGGTTTTGCAAGTAACAGAACTTGAAACTGAACGTTTGATGAACCTTGCTGGACTGAGCTGAAGCTTTCTTGAGTTCCCGAGATTTGTATACTGTCCTATCTTGAGTTCTGGCAAGATTCTTCCCTCTTGGAAGACCTTTGGACCAGTGGATAAAGAGATGTAGCAGAAACTGTTTTAGAGACAGTTTTGAGAAGAAGATGATTTGCGGAAGCTATGAAGGTTTCAGGAGCTTGGAAGCTCAGATACCATGTGAGAATTGTGAAAATATGGTAAGAATGAAGTGAGGATGAGCTCCTGGTTCAGTATTAACTAGAGACAGAAACTTATGGGCGATTGTTACTGAGACTGAGCAAGAGAGTGTTTGGTTTGTAATGAACAGGAGTGAATGAGAACAAGAAAGAGTAATCAAGAATGCTGAGAGTATAAGTGACAGAGAATGAAACACGTGAGACTAGAGAGAGTATGAGAGTTTCTGAGTGTTCTTGAGTAAGAGAGAGTATGGAGAGAATAAGTGAATTGTTGAAGTGAGAGAGGAACTCTCCTTACTTTATTATTCTTGCCTACAGCTTCTTATATAAAATTTACAAGAATTCAAATAAAAGAATAAACAATGGTGTTCTGAACAAGGTGAAAGGGACATCACACCAACAGCTCTTTCTCTTAAGAGAACATGTGACTTTTATTCTATTTAAATCCCCACTTGCCTTGCCTCTCTCTCCAATGGTCAGAAGTCTTATTTGAATTCAAATATGCTTCTGGAGGTGAAATTTGACGAGTTTCACTCTTCCCTTGCCTTCCAAGACACTCTAGCTCAAGCTTGGTTGCTTGGAAGTCAAGACTGTACGGACAGGCTCCATCTTCAAGTACCCGAACTCTTCTGCTCTTATTGTCTATCATTTCAACATTGTTCTGTTGATCTTCTTTGTGCAAGTCATCTTGATCACTCTCAGCCATGCTTCTTTCTTCTCTATTTTAACAATGACTTGGTTCACAAGTCTGTATGAACCAGTCTAAACTTGAAGTATCCGGATCACTTCTTATGCCTGTCTTCTTTATTTTTGTTTATCAATACTTGGGTCATGAACCAGCTACTTCTACTGGTCATTCCCTTCATCATTTCAACAATAATAAACCTAAATCTAATGGATAGAAACACTTGAAGAATGGATGGCTAGGATGAGAGACGAGTTTGAATCTGTTCAAGGGAAGGAAGGCTTGTGATTGGCTGTCCATAGGCTCCTCTGAATCTGGACACTTCTCTGGCCAGATACATAGTTAATAAGCTTCTTCCTTTTCTCAGCAAATGGCTCCAACTCTCATTTTAAACTGATTCGCATGTAGGCAAGTGATATAGTCAACTATATCACTTGCCTATGTAGTTGATGTATGTAGTCGTTGCATGTAGTCGACTATATCAGCTCGTATGTAGTTGAGGCATGTAGTTGACTATATCAGCTCACATGTAGTTGAGGCATGTAGTCAACTATATCAGCTCACATGTAGTTGAGGCATGTAGTCAACTATATCAGTTGCCTATGTACACAGATGTTCTTCTCTTCTCTTGATGTCAGTACTTTGCCTCCATCTCATCTCTCTCTTTTGTTCATTTTCATCTCTTCAAGTTAACACTCCCCCTCAAACTTGACTTTAGTGATCCTAAGTCAAGCTTGGAACCTTGAAGAGCTTCCTCATTAAAAACCTCAATGAGGGAAAAAGAGTAAAGTCCTCAAGGCCTAGGGATTGGCCAGTGAGCCTTTGTGTCTTAGAACCAGTGTGGTTGGACACAAAGGACTCTGGATCATGGCCTAACTGGTGCACAATGATCTTCACATCATGCGCACTCATCAAACTCAGCTTGACCTCTTCATAGACCCGGTTTGGGTCTCCCCCTCTCAACTGACTTCATAGCCACCATAGAGAAGCTAGGAGACGGCCAGATCATCTTTAGTGAGGCTCAAGCTTGTTGAACAAGAGGGGTTCACTTGATAGAGAAAGACTAGAGGATTGGAGAAGGTTTGGAGTTGGGGTGTCCGTACATGTCCGTACAGTTTGGCCGTACAAGGCCGTACAAAAGTTACCCGGGTGAACTTGGTCGAAAGTTACCCGAGGTAAATGTAACTCGACCAAAAGTTACATTTACCATTTACCACCCCGACTCAAGCTTGGTTCGCAGATAAGGAAGACCAAAGGAAGAGCTGTGGACAGGCTGGCTCATGTGGCTAAGAAAGGAAGAGCATCTGGTCAAGATTCCTTTGGCATCTCGCGTGTGAAGCTTCTCGTCCAAGTATTCAAATTAGGCGCCTAAACGAGCCTTGACTTCACACGCTTAGTCTTCTATCCGTTGAAACCTTATCCCCTTGTTGCCCTAAGCTTTCCTCTATATATTGTAACCCTCTTGTCGAAATATTAATCAATCAAGCAACTCATTTCATTTCTCTTAGTCTCTCTAGTCTCTCGGTTCATCCGAAATGGGTTCTTAGATTCAAATCTCTCAAAGTCTCTTTCTTTAGTCTCGAAACCTCTAAATCTCTTCTTCCTTTCTTATTCTACTCAGATTCTACTCTAAATTTCATGGTATCAGAGCCTGGTTCACTTGAATCTGGGTTTGTTTGAGCTCGTTCATAAAAAGTTTCATCCTTTTGTTCTCTAAAGTTCAAAGTCTCAACCTTTTGTTCCGGGAATGGAGAATACGAAGACTACTGTCATTCCGGTTACCCTGAAGGGAGGAAACTACCTTCTTTGGTCTCGTGTGGTGAAGACAGCCGTGGGAAGTAAGGGTCTTTGGAGTCACATCCTTGAGAGTGAAGCTCCAAAACTCATTACTCGTGAAGGCGACAAAGAGGTGGTGGTTTGCGATGAAGTGAAGTGGATCCAGGAGGACAACCTGGTGATATCCATTCTCCAGAGCTCACTAGATCCGTCGATCTTAGAAGCCTATAGCTACAGTAAGAAAGCTAAGGATCTATGGGATACACTCCAAAAGGTGTATGGAAACATCTCAAACCTCACCCGGGTGTTTGAGATCAAGAGAGCTATCAATAACTTAGCTCAAGAAGACATGGAGTTCACCAAACACTTGGGAAAGTTTAGAGCTTTGTGGTCAGAACTTGAGATGCTGAGGCCTAGTACTACTGATCCGGATGAGCTTAATGAGAGACGTGAGCAAGACAAGGTCTTCGGCCTATTGCTTACTCTCAATACTACCTACAACGATCTCATTAAGCACATCCTTAGATCCGAGAAACTCCCAACCCTTGAAGATGTGTGTGCTCAGATCCAGAAGGAACAAGGATCTTTGGGGCTCTTTGGAGGGAAGGGGGAGCTAACTCTGGCAAATCAAGCCGAGGTGCCTCAAACAAACAAAGCTCACAAGTATGAAGACCAAAGGTTCACTGGAAACTTTGAAGAAAGGAGGTTTGGGGGAAACTGTGATCATTGCAAGAGGCATGGACACAAGAAGAGCCAATGCTGGATTCTCCATCCTCACCTCAAGCCGGCCAAGTTCATGAAGGAAAGGGAGGCTCGTGCTAATGTCACTTATGGTACAAGTGATCAAACTGGGACAGGAACTTCTAACCGGGCCAATGAAGCAGAAGGGCGTGAAGGTAGTGAGAGCAAGGCGTTGGTGACCTATACTGCCCATCAAACACGACCCAATGAGCATGAGTTCATCCGCCGATCTGAGATGGATGCTCTCATCAAAATGCTCAAGGATAATGGTAACAATCTTGGTAATATTAGTGGGTATTCATTTGGAGCATATAGGATTGCTAGTACTGCTAAAACGGATAGTGCCTACACCCATTCTAGGATGCTTAGTCAATCTCACACTGCTCATAACATATCTAAACCTTTGATAGTAGATTCAGGTGCATCTCATCATATGATCAGTGATACTAGTCTTATTAGAGACATTGAACCTGCGCATGGACATGTTATGATTGCTAATGGAGATAGGATACCAATAAGGGGTGTAGGCAAGTTGAAACTGTTTGACAAAGAATCTAAAGCTTTCTATATGCCTGAGTTTACTTCAAACTTACTTTCTGTCAAGAAATGTACCACTGATATGCATTGCAAAGTTATCTTTAGTCCTAATGATGTGAAGTTTCAGGATATTGAGAGCAAACGGTTGATTGGGCAAGGAGTAACCAAAGGAGACCTTTATATGCTTGAAGAACTTAGTTCTGTGCCTGATCATAATTGCTCGTTTACCTCTGTTCCTGTTTCTGCTTTGAATAAGAATGCTTTGTGGCATGCTAGACTACGACATCCTCATGTTAAAGCTTTAAACTTAATGGTTCCAGGTGTTGTGTTTGAGAATAATGATTGTGAAGCTTGTATTTTAGGCAAGCATTGTAAGACTGTTTTTCATAAATCCACAACCATCTATGAACATTGCTTTGATCTGATTCACTCTGATGTTTGGACTGCACCTTGTTTGTCTAGGGAGAATCACAAGTATTTTGTAACATTCATAGATGAGAAGTCTAAATACACCTGGATAACCTTGATCCCATCTAAAGATAGGGTGCTTGATGCATTTAGAAATTTTCAGAACTATGTGACTAACCAGTTTAATGCCAAGTTGAAAATTTTTAGATCAGATAATGGAGGGGAGTATACCAGCCAAGCATTCAAACATCATCTATCTCAACATGCTATACTCCACCAGACAAGTTGCCCCTATACCCCTCAACAGAATGGAGTAGCCGAGAGGAAGAACAGGCACCTTATGGAGGTTGCTCGATCCATGATGTTTCAAGCAAAAGTCCCTAAGCGGTTTTGGAGTGATGCAGTGTCTACAGCTTGTTATCTCATCAACAGAACACCAACGAGGATCCTGGACAACAAGTCTCCATTTGAGGTCTTGAACAAACATAGACCAACCCTGGATCACCTTCGGGTCTTTGGTTGCCTATGTTTTGTTCTAAGACCGGGAGAGTTGAGAATCAAACTGGAGGCAAAGAGCACTAAGGGGATGTTTATAGGATATTCACCGACTCAGAAAGGTTATAAGTGCTATGATCCTATAACCAGAAGAGTTCTGGTATCAAGGGAAGTAAAGTTCATTGAAGAAAGGGGGTATTATGAAGAAAAGAACCAGGCAGAGTTAAAAGATCTTGCATCGGACAAAGCAGCTAACTTGAGGATCATACTAGAGAGTCTTGGGATCAATCTCTCCCAGGATCCTAAGACTGGAGGAGGACAACAACAAGGTCCCCCCAACAATGAAGAAGAACAAGCTCCCCACTTCGACCATGAGGGGGGAAATGAACCAGAAGATCAACTCGAAGTTGGAGAGGACTCTGGTTCTCATGATCAAAGTGTGGACCAAGAGGAAGAAATGGTGAACGAGGAGGAAGAAGGGTCAATTCAAGATGGAGGTCAGAACCAAGATCAAGAACCGGCGGTTGAACAACAACTAAGGAGGAGCACTAGGATCAGGAATCCACCAACTAATTGGGTGAACACTAGAGTGTATTATAATGCTCAGGCAGTAGAGCATCCTGCTCAAGTTTCCTGCTCTCTTGCCCACTATCCTGAAGAACACTGTGTCTTCATGATGAACCTGGATGATAGCTACATTCCTCGGTCTTATGAGGAAGCAATGAAGGACAAAGAATGGAGAGAGTCAGTAGGAGCTGAAGCAACCGCAATGATCAAGAATGATACTTGGTATGAGAGTGAATTACCAAAAGGGAAGAAGGCAGTGTCTAGTAGATGGATCTTCACAATCAAGTATCTTACAAATGGGAAGATAGACAGAAAGAAGACTCGGTTAGTAGCAAGAGGGTTTACCCAAACCTATGGTGAAGACTATCTTGATACGTTTGCCCCAGTTGCAAAACTCCACACCATCAGGATAGTTCTTTCAATAGCAGTCAACCTTAAGTGGGGACTTTGGCAGATGGATGTGAAGAATACATTTCTTCAAGGGGAACTTGAAGAAGAGGTCTACATGTATCCTCCACCAGGGTTGGAGCAGTTGGTCAAGGAAGGAAATGTTCTTAGACTGAAGAAAGCTATCTATGGTCTTAAACAATCGCCAAGGGCTTGGTACAACAAGTTGAGCACAACCTTGAATGGAAGAGGCTTCAAGAAATCCGAGCTAGACCACACTCTCTTCACTCTCACCACTCCATCAGGTATCATTGTTCTTCTAGTGTATGTTGATGATATCATCATCACTAGAAGTGACAAAGAAGGTATTCAACTCACCAAAGATTATTTGAAGTCTGTGTTTGAAATCAAAGACTTAGGAGAGATGAAATACTTTCTTGGAATAGAGATATGTAGGTCCAAGGAAGGTTTGTTCTTGTCTCAAAGGAAATATACACTTGATCTTTTGAAAGATGCAGGTATACAAGGAGGAAAGACATTCAAGACACCTTTGGAGGACGGATACAAAGTTCCTCGTGAGGGGGAGATAAAAGACAGTCCACCATTCCAGGATGCCAAGCTTTATAGAAAGCTTGTTGGTAAGTTGATATACCTAACTATCACACGACCTGATATATGTTTTGTTGTGAACCAGGTAAGTCAACACATGCAATATTGACAAAGGAAATAAATAGAAAAGGAGAAGAGAGGATCTGGAATCACTTGAAGAAGAAGCAACAAATCCGAGCAGACTTGGAATGCAAGTATGTCCGTACAACACTTGCCTCCCAAGTCACCCAAGCTTAACCTAACGTGTCTTCAGAGTCAAGGCAAGTTTAAACTTATTGAGCTGAAGTATTAAAATGAAGAAATAAGCCCTGAAGTGAAGTACAAGGCAAGATAAGCTCTGAAGTGAAGTACAAGGCAAGTTAAGGTCTAGGAAGGAACCAGGAGTGAGGAGCAAGGTATCCCCACGTGTTATACTGTATGAAGACAAGTAAACCGTATGAATACAGTATAGGGACGTTGGGAATACCTTGCAAACTCAAATTCAAATTCAAATCTAAATCTGGAGTTCAAATTCAAATCTGGAAACTGTTCCTTTCATTTTTGAAATCTTTAGAGAAAAAAAACAGAGAATAGGGAGAATAAAGAGAATAGAGAGAATGGAGAGAATACTCAGCTTCTTATTCTCATTTTCGTGGCTTTACAAGAGTTTTAAAGACAGATAGAAGAGAGAGAGAGAGAGAGAGAAACATAAGTGCATGACAGCTGTTTTCCAGCAGATCTAGTTTTGAATTTCAAACTGCCTGAGTCTTCTTCAAGTCTTCTTCCTCTCTTCTCTTGATCTCTTCTTGGTATTAATGTCTTCATGTACTCACTTATTTTAACACTCCCCCTCAAGCTTGACCATGTGGAACAAGTCAAGCTTGGAATGCCATGAGATCTTCCTCATTAAAAACCTTACCAAAGAAAACCTTCTTTAGGGATAAAACCTTGATAAGGAAAAGAGTAAAGACCTCATGACGAGGGGATCAGTTGTTTGGAGTAAGATCAATGAGTCCCAACCTTGAAAGGATGGACTCCATTGTCTTTAATCTCGCAGCCTTGGTGAACACATCCGCAAGTTGATCCTCGCTCCTTGTATAGCATGGCAATGTCACTCCTGAGACAATCATCTGCCTCACCTTATGACAATCAACTTCTATGTGCTTAGTTCTCTCATGGAAGACTGAGTTAGATGCAATATGAATTGCTGCTTGATTATCACAATGTATTGTCATAGGAGAGGTGTGTTCAATCTCCAGATGCTTGAGAATACCTTTGATCCATACCAGCTCATTTGTCAGCTTCAACATAGCTCTATACTCCGCCTCAGCACTTGAGCAGGAGATAACCTTTTGCTTCTTACTCTTCCAAGTAACCAGGTTTCCTCCAACGAATGTACAATACCCAGTAGTTGATTTCCTATCCACTCTATCTCCTGCCCAATCAGCATCACAATACCCAACTACTTCTGTACTGCCATTACATCCCATCCAAACTCCTTGTCCAGGAGTTCCACTCAAGTACCTCAGTATCCTATCAACCATTTTCCAGTGATGGACCTTTGGAGCCTCCATATGCTGACTTACTTGATTCACTGCAAAGCATATATCTGGTCTTGTGATAGTCAAGTATATCAGTTTTCCAACATCTTCCTGTAAAGTTTAGCATCCTCAAACAGTTGTTTTTCTTCAATCTCCCCTCAAGTAAAACCTTGTACCCCTCTTCAAGAGGTGTCTTGGCTGTCATTCCTCCAAGCACGCCAGCTCCCTTTACCATATCTAGAGTATACTTCCTCTGATTCATGAACAGACCCTCCTTAGATCTGCATATCTCAATACCCAAGAAGTACTTCATCTCCCCCAAGTCCTTGATATCAAACACAGACTTGAGAAAGTCTTTAGTGGCTTGAATCCCTGCCTTATCATTCCCTGTGATGATCAGATCATCCACGTACACCAGAATAACAATGATCCCTGAAGGTCCTGTTAAGGTGAAGAGAGTATGGTCTAATTCAGACTTCCTGAAGCCTCTTCCATTCAGAGTAGTGCTTAGCTTCCTATACCATGCCCTTGGTGATTGTTTCAGCCCATATATAGCCTTCTTCAATCTCAAAACATTTCCTGGCTTTACTAGATACTCAAAACCAGGAGGAGGATGCATATATACTTCATCCTCAAGCTCTCCTTGCAAGAAAGCATTCTTCACATCCATCTGCCACAAATCCCACTCCAAATTGGTTGCAACTGATAGGATGATTCGAACTGTATGTAGCTTGGCAACAGGAGCAAATGTGTCAATGTAATCTTCTCCATAGGTTTGTGTAAACCCTCTTGCTACCAATCTGGTCTTCTTCCTATCAACCTTTCCATTTGCCAGATACTTGATTGTGAAGATCCATCTACTAGTCACAGCCTTCTTCCCTTCCGGTAGTTCACTCTCATACCAAGTGTCATTCTTGATCATTGCATCCCTTTCACTGCCCACTGACTCTCTCCATTCCTTGTCCTTCATAGCTTCCTCATAGGATCTTGGAATGTCACTTTCATCCAGATTACACATAAACACCATGTGTTCTTCTGGATACTCTGCAAAGGAACACACAGCTTGAGAAGGATGCTTCACAGCCTGGGCATTGTAGTACACTCTCGTGTTTACCCAGTTGGAAGGATCCTTTCTCTCCCTAGTGCTTCTTCGCAGAGGCTGAACCTCTTCTTGAGTTTCTTCTTGAGTTTCTTCTTGAGTTTCTGTTTCTGGCATCCTATTCTTCAACCTTTCACTCCTCCGCAATGTCTGAACTTGAGTCTGATCCTCTGCTTCTGTATCATTAACCTCCTCTGGGTCATGATATTCTTCCTGCTCATCTTCACTTGACTGAGCCACATCTTGATCATGATGTGCTGAATCCTCTTGGTGCTGCTCTTGCACACTTGATTCAGATTCACTCCCCCTCTCATGATCAAGAGGGATTATTCTTTCAGCTTCTCTAACCTGATCAGAAGGAGTGTTCCTTCTTATCTCCTGATTCTGGGACATGTCTATCCCAAGCTTCTCCAATAGGTTCCTCAGATTCACTGCCTTATTCTCTGGTTCATTAGACATATCCTCTAGGTCCTTCCAGTTCTTCTCCTCATAATACCCCTTTGTTTCCATGAACTTCACATCCCTGGATACCAATACTCTCCTTGTTACTGGATCATAGCACTTATATCCTTTTTGGGTTACTGAATACCCAATGAACATAGCTCTAGTGCTCTTTGCATCCAGCTTGTTTCTCTGTTCTCCAGGAACCAAGACATAGCATAGACTCCCAAAGACTCTCAGATGATCTATGTAAGGCTTGGTCTTGTTCAACACTTCATATGGAGACAGATTCTTCAGTACCTTGGTTGGGATCCTATTGATGAGATAGCAAGCAGTCTGAACAGCATCACTCCAGAAACGCCTAGGGACATTGGTGTGGTACATCATGGATCTAGCAACCTCCATCAAGTGTCTATTCTTCCTTTCAGCAACCCCATTCTGCTGTGGCGTGTAGGGACAGCTGGTCTGATGCACTATTCCATGCTTATCCATGTGATTCTTGAAGGCATGACTGGTGTATTCACCTCCATTATCAGACCTTAGTACCTTCACAGTAGCATTGTAATGGTTAGTAACATATGCTTGGAAGTTTATAAAGGCATCCAGAACTCTATCCTTAGATGGAAGCAAAGTGATCCAAGTGTATTTAGACTTTTCATCAATGAATGTCACAAAATACTTCTGATTGTCCCTAGACACACATGGGGATGTCCACACGTCAGAGTGAACTAGATCAAAGCAGTTCCCATATATAGTTTCAGATGCTGGGAAAACAGTCCTACAGTGCTTCCCTAATATGCAAGCCTCACACTCTAAATGATTGAATGATAAAGCAGGAAGAATCAGTTCTATTGCTCGAGTATGAGGATGACCCAACCTAGCATGCCAAGTAATGCTTTCAATCCTATCAGTAGCACTACTTAAACAAACAGAGTTAAAGGGTTTAGAGAGCTTAGTTGTGTGAAGGTGGTAGAGCTCATTTTTGACATCTCCTCTACCAATAACTTGTCCAGACTCCAGGTCTTGAAACTCCACCTCATTTGGCCTGAAGACAACTTGACAATTAAGGTCCACTGTTTGCCCTCTTCACAGATATCAAATTGGATGTAAACCTAGGCAGGTAGAAAGCCAGCTGAATCCTTCTCAAACAGTTTCAAGTTTCCTATCCCCTCTATTGGAATCTGATCACCATTGGCTATCTTAACACTTCCTGTAGTGGCTTTAATGTCACTCATCAAGCTCCTATCACTGATCATGTGATGCGTTGCTCCAGAGTCAATGATGATAGGCTTAGTGATCTCTTCATTAGCATTGGACTGTCTGCCTGCGCTTCTTGGCAGTGACCAGGCTTGGATTTCCTTTATGTATCCTTCCCATTCCTTCCTGGTAACGAAACCATCAGCTCCTGTTGTCTCCTGATGTCTCATATCCACTTTCTTCTCCACTGAGCTACCCATGTAGGCAGAGTAAGAGCACTCTCCTCTAATCATCTGTGCACAGCTTTCTTGGCCATTTTGACCTCCATATCTCCTTTTAACTGACCAGCCTTTCTACTCTTCCTTTGAGTATTTTCCTTCTGATCCA